>CAUYON010131515.1:0-113741 GCA_963573935.1 Arctocebus calabarensis
CCCGGGCCCGCCAAACAACAATGACGGCTGCAACCAAAAAATGGCCAGGCGTTGTGGCGGGCGCCTGTAGTCCCAGCTACTTGGGAGGCAGAGGCAGGAGACTCGCTTGAGCCCAGGAATTGGAGGTTGCTGTGAGCTGTGATGTCACAGCAATCAGCCCAGGGTGACAGCTTTAGGCTAAGTCTAAAAAAAAAAAAAAAAAACCCAACACAACTAATTTTTGTGTACTTATCATATAAGTTCTCATGTTTTTGAGCTTAGGTGGCAAGTATTATTTGAAGACTTGCTTTTTGTTCTCAGCATTAGGAAGTATCTAAAATGTTATATATACCTATTTTGTTCACTTTCTTCCTATCAAATGGTTTTCTACACACTTCATCTCTTCCTTCAGTGATAAAGATTGGGCCGCTTCCAGTCTTGAACTATTCAGTGTTGCTCTGCATGTTCCAAGGAATGGTTCTCAGGCAAGGGTTGGTAGTCAGTATTTTTCAGAAGGTCCTTATCGTGCTAATGTTCAGTCTGTGTTGAGATCAACTGTTCTAGAGCCTATACCCAAGTGTATATACTCAGGGATACCTAAGAGCATGAGCCTTCCATTTTATTTGATAACAAAATAGTTTTCCAATGTGGCTGTGCTGTTCAAGCACCAAACAACCGATCTGTGCACCCATCAGCAGCATACAGATTCCACCATTCCACATCCTCAACAATATTTGGCATTATCAGACTTTTTAATTTTTGCCTATTACCTCTCACATGATGTTAATTTGTATTTCTCTGGTTAATAATTAGTTCAATCATCTTTTCTTTCTTTTTTTTTTTTTTTTTTAGAGACAGAGTCTCACCTTATCTTTTTTTTTTTTTTTTTTTAGAGGCAGAGTCTCACCCTATCGCCCTTGGTAGAGTACCATGGTGTCACAGCTCACAGCAACCTCCAACTCCTGGGCTTAGGCGATTCTCTTGCCTCAGCCTCCCAAGTAGTTGGGACTACAGGAGCCCGCCACAATGCCCAGCTATTTTTTCTTGCATTTTGGCCAGGACCGGGTTCAAACCCACCACCCTCAGTATATGGGGCCAGCACCCTACCCACTGAGCCACAGGTGCCACCCTCCTTCAATCATCTTTTCATATCTATTGACTATCCTTGTTTCTTCTTTTGTCAAAGGTTTATTTATATCATATGCCCATATCTATGTATTTATATATTCTGCATATGAATCACTTGGTTGCAAATACCGTCTCCCATTTTGTGGTTTTTCCTGATTTTATTACAACATTTTCTTTTCTTTTCCTTCTCTTCTCTTCCTCAGTCTCTTGACCTTAAGCAATCCTCTTGCCTCAGCTTCCCAAGCAGCTGGGATTACAGGTGCCCACCACAACGGCCAGCTAATTTTTCTGTTTTTAGTAGAGACATGGTCTCATTCTTGCTCAGGCTGGTATCAAACTAATGAGCACAAGCAATCCTCCTGCCTCAGCCTCCCAGAGTGTTAAGATTACAAGCATGAGCCACTGCGCTCAGTCTTTCTTTCCTTTTCTGTTCTTTTTTTTTTTTTTTTAGACAAAGTCTCACTCTGTTGCCCATGCTAGAGTGCCATGGTGTCAGCCCAGCTCACAGCAATCTCAAACTCCTAGGTTCAAGCAATCTTCCTGCCTCAGCCTTAGTTAGGACTATAGGCACCTGCCACAATGCTCCCCCCACACACACTTTTTGTATTTTTAGTAGTAAAGATGGGGTCTTGCTCTTGCTCTGGCTAGTCTTGAACTCTTGAGGTCAAGAGATTCTCCTATCTTGGCCTCTTAGAGTGCTAGGATTACAGGTGTGAGCCCCTGAGCCTGGCCTATTATGATATTTTCTTTCTCTCTCTTTTTTTTCTTGAGACGGAGTCTCATTATGTCACCCTTGGGAGACTGTCATGGCATCACAGCTCACAGCAACCTCAAACTTTTGGGCTTAAGCGATTCTCTTGCCTCAGCCTCCCAAGTAGCTGGGACTACAGGTGCCTGCCACAATGCCCGGCTATTTTTTGTTGCAGTTGTCATTGTTGTTTAGCTGGCCCAGGTCGAATTTGAACCCGCCACCCTTGGTGTATGCAGCTGGCACCACAACCACTGTGCTATAGACACCATGCCCTATTATGATATTTTCATTCACAGAAGTTTTTCATTTTATTCCAGATACTTTACTTTTTTTTTCTTCATTCTTTTCTTTTTGAAACAGTCTACTCCATCAACCTGGGTAGAGTACTGTAGCATCATAGCTCACAGCAACCTCAAATTCTTTGGCTCAAGCGATCCTCTTGCCTCAGCCTCTGAAGTAGCCAGGACTACAGGAGCCCAGCAGTTTTGTCTCTTGCTCAGGCTGGTCTCAAACTCCTGAGCACAAGCAATCCACTCATCTTGGCCTCCCAGAGTGCTAGGATTACAGGCATGAGCCATCACATCTGGCCTGCAAATACATTTTGAATCTGCTTTTATGTCATAAGAAATCTCTCAGAACCCTGAGATGGTCAAGGTAATCTCCTGTTGCTTTCTTTCAAAATGTATGAAGTTTTACTTTTCATATTTAGGTCTTTAGTCTACATGGAATTTTTTTTTTTTGTATTGACATGCAATAGGGGTCCAATTTCATTTCTTTTCCTAATAGTTAACCCAAGTTCTCAGCACAATTTACCAACCAAGTAGTACACCATACTGCCTCCTTCCACCTCCCCACATGCAGTGCTTACTCTGACACATACCATGTTTACATGTGCATGTGCTGGTTGGTGTCTGGCCTATTTCCTACCCTCTGTCTCATTTGCCCATCTTATTCTTTTTGGGGATCAGTCTGGTTATGCACATTGGTGGTTATATAGGTTTTCAATTTTCAAAACTTCTTTCAATTTTTCTGGCATAAATAGTGCTGTGACTCATCTGACCTTTGCCTTTTTATTAAGGTGCAATTTTCAGACTGAGACAGCTCCTGGAAGTCCCCAGCCCTTAGAGACAAGGACAAGCTTTAGGACAATAGTGGAACTTTAACACCACAGTAGGCTTTGGAGATTACTGGGCGTTGGTTTTATACATTTCAACTTGGTCGGCTTATTCATGTTCTGGGAAAGTTTCATTTGTTTCCATCCTCCAGGAGTTTCTTTTGTGTATCTCAAAACTTTCTTAATAAAGTATCATAGATAAGGGAAGAAGCGATCCTAGCCTCTCGGTCCCACCTAGGAACTGTGACCTTCTGCTTCACGTCCCCCAGCTCCTTCCCCTACTCCTCTGGAACTCTTTCCTCAATCTCCCCCGTGAGCCTCCCAAGCCAATCTTTAGTTCTTCGCCTACTGCTGTTCGATCAAGTAGAGAAATGAGGGCCAGAGAAGCGGATGCATGACTTGGCCCTAGGCACATCATGGGTCTGTCGCGCCGCAGCAGAGCAAGAGCTAGCCCCTACGTTTCCAGATGTCCCTTATTCTTGCCCTTCTCGGTCTATGATAATGTCTCCGCTACCTCATGTCTACCCTTATAACCATCTCCCTCGGATCTCCGTGGTCTCTGACTTCCTGCCAGTCACTAAGACCAGGACTCCGCCCCTCTCCGGCTCCCCCGCCTGCCGGCGCCTTCCCTCTCCGTGGCCACCAGGGGACGCGCGCGGCCCGGTTTGGACGCTGGAGCCGCCGAGCGCCCACCCCGTTTCTCCTGGAGCCCCGCCCCGTCCGGCCGCGGCTCCGCCCCTCCTGTAGCCCCGCCTCGTCCGGCAGTGGCCTCACTGTCTCCTCTCCCCTCGCACCCGGGACCCCCGGCACCCTTGTCTCGCCAGCTCCCCGGGTCGGGCCATGGGCCCCGCCGCTCGCCCTCCACTGAGGTCGCCGCCACCTCCGCCGCCGCCGCCCCCGACGCCGCTGCTTCTGCTGCTGCCCCTGCTACCGCTGTGGCTTGGCCTGGCGGGGCCTGGGGCCGCGGCTGACGGCAGCGAGCCTGGGGCCCGGGCGGGGCGGGGCGGAGCCCGAGCCGTGCGGGTGGACGTGAGGCTGCCGCGGCAGGACGCTCTGGTCCTGGAGGGTGTCAGGGTCGGCCCCGAAGCCGACCCGGCACTCCCACTGGGCGGTCGTCTGGTCCTGGTGAGCGCCCGGGAACCATCTTGGCAGCCTCACCTAAACGACTCTCTCAATCCCTGAATAGACCCCGCACCTAGAACCAGCCTTCATCCTGAACCGAGCCCAACAATCCTGCGTCCCCTCCCTTGGTTGCCCAGGCCCCCAACGTTCAGGCTTTGAAAACCTGACATCAAAATGCTCTCCCCTCCAAACTCATTCTCCAAACCTAGGCTTGCACTCCCTCCCTCGTCTTCCTCCCTGTCTCCCTCTGCTCATGGCCCCTCGCCACACAGATGGACATCGTGGATGCCGAACAGGAGGTGCCGGTGGAAGGCTGGATTGCAGTGGCTTACGTGGGCAAGGAGCCGGCCGCCCAGTTCCACCAGGAGAATCAGGGCAGTGGCCTGCAGGCCTATCCCAAGGACTTGGTCCGGCAGGTGCAGGGGATATTTGTGGGAGAGATGGGCTGGAGGAAAGGGTTCCAAGGCATCTGCCAGAACCAGTCTACCAGGTGTTCCCTTAAAGAGCTTCCAAAGAAACCCTGAGCCTGTATGGGTCAATGTACCCCAGTTTGGAGAATTGAGTCAGTATGGTGTCAAAGCCATACTGGGAGGGGAGGGGAGGCCACAGAGAGGTCAGGGAGGCTCCACCAGACTCTGAGAGTATGGGATGGGGAGTTCCTGATGGGGCCAGCGGGGGAGTCTGCCCTGCTAGGACCAGGGAAGATGTAGCATTGTTGGGGTCCTGCAGAGAATCTGCAGGGAAGGCAGGAGGATTGAGAGTTTTTGCCCTTGACCTCCAGAAACTAGTCCAGAGTTTCAATCATTGTAGGGCCAGGATCTAAGGGCAGCTGGGGCTGTAGGTGACTGGACAGGTGTGCAACCAGGTGTATGCCAGCCTCCCACCTTCTGTCCTCCTGCAGATGCGACGGGCCCTCTTCCTGGGAGCCTCTGCCCTGCTTCTCCTCATCCTGAACCACAACGTGGTCCGAGAGGTAAACTGGAGCAGCTGTGAGGGTGAGCAGACTGGGGACCGGGAGACCCAGGCCTGCTGACCTCCTTGTCCCCCTGCAGCTGGACATATCCCAGATTCTGCTGAGGCCAGTGGTTGTCCTCCATTATTCTTCCAATGTCACCAAGCTATTGGAGGCACTGCTGCAGTGAGTTGAAGTTTAGGGTCCAAAGGATTGGGTCTGGGAGCCTGGGTGCTAAGGATCCCTGAATCTCCCATAGGCTTAGTGGGACCTGTTAGCCTTAAGACTATCCTCTCTATGGCTGAAAAATGGGTGAGGGAAGGGACAGGAGGTGCTGGGGCCTAGAGCCTGGATGCAGCTCTGGGGGCAGAATGGCCTGGCCTCAGCAAGGAGGAAGCCACCACCTGATTGGCTCTTCCCTGGGCTTCCAGAATTCCAGGTGTGGCTGGTGTGAAAATTGGATATACCAAGAGGCAGGAAAGGCCTAGGGGCCAAAGCAGAAGTCTTGCAGGGGTGACATTCTAGGGCATGGGTGTCCAACCCAACACACAGCCCACTGGGTACATGCTGATTTTGTGAGGACTTTTTTTGCTTATCTGTGGCACTGGATAGCACAAAATGTATGCACGGACCTTTGTTTTGCTAATCAGCTTTCATTAGTGGTTGTGTATTTAATGTGTGGCGCAAGACAACTCTTATCCTTCCAATGTGCGGCAGAGAAAAAAAATGTTGGACACCCCTGTTAGGGTATCCTCCCACAGGGTTGGCATGTTTTGTTTCACAGGAGCTCTCCCATCTGGCCCTTCTGTGACTTTCCCTCCTAGGAGGACTCAGGCCATAGCTGAAATCACCAGTGGAACATCCTTATCTGCCAACATTGAGTGGAAGCTAACCCTGTGGACCACCTGTGGCCTCTCCAAGGATGGTTCCGGAGGATGGCAGGACTTGGTATGCCTGGGAGGTAGCCGTGCCCAGGAGCAGGTGGGTGCTAGCCAAATATATGGGGGAGGCCCAAGTGGGGCCACATACATGGCCTTCTCTTAACAAATCCTGTGGCCTCTCCCAGGAGAGAGGTGGCCAGGACAGCTGTTTCCACCCACAGGAGTGAGTGTTCAGTGACATGATGCAGGTGGGCCCTCAGTGCAGCACTTGGCCCAGAGTCATGAGCAGTCAGTGTTCACTGTTGTGTGTTGTCCTGCTCAGACTCCTTCTTTGGTTCTCTACTGACTGCAGACTAAAGTTCAGATTCCTAAGCCCAGCTTTCAGAGCCCTAGTTTTCTAGTCTTTTCTGTATGCTCTGGCCATCCTGGCCCTTATAGTCCTCCACACATGCCTTAGACTCCTGAAACTGGGCCTTGTCCACACTTGACTGTAGACGTGGACATCCTTTTTCTCCAGAACCTTTTTCATAACTCATCTTACCAACTTTCTTTAGAAAGTTTCTGTTGCACTGTCATCTTGAAGTTCCTCTCCCTCTACTACATCACCACAGTGCTTTATCAGGCCTTCCCAAAGCTCTTAGGACAGCCTATCCTGTGGGTGCTGGGAAATGTGATTTTGTCTCCGACAGCCAGGGCTAAATTTTATTGTCTCTCAATTTCCCAATGCTTGGCATCAAGGAGGTTCAAAGGCCCACAAGCTGTCCTTGAGTCCCTACTCTGTGCAGGGCAGGCACACCCCAGCCTCCTGGTGTACAGCCTCCAAACAGGTCTTGGCCAATGTGGGCTGCGTGAGGCAGCATCAAGTCATGCAGACTTGGCTTCAAAGCCTGGCTCTGGGCTGGACATGGTGGCTCATGACTCTAATCCCTGCACTTGGGGAGGCTGAAGTTGGAGGATCACTTGAGCTCAGGAGTTCAAGGCTGTGGTAAGCTATGTTCATGCTACTGCACTCCAGCCTGGGCAACAGAGAGGCACTGTCTCTAAAATAAAACAAAACAAAAACAATCTGGCTTCAGGACCTTAGCTGAGTGATCTTAGGCTGAGTGTTTAACCTCTCTGATCTCATGTTCCTTATTTGTAAACACATAAGTGGCCTACACAGACCTCTGGACAGGGCAGGCATTTAGTAAGAGGCCAGGAGGTGGGAATGCTCATAGTCTGCAGGGCAGTCTGATGGGTACAGTGTGCAAAGCTCAGTAGCCTTAGCCATACTGCTGACCAGGGTCTAGTGGGCCTAGCAAGTATTGGGTGGCCATGGAAGCTATGGTGTCTGCAGGGTGGCTATAGCAGGCATCTCAGTGGCTGCTTGATGGACATTGGGCTCTCAGCCCTGACCTCAGGACGCAGTCACCTCATCCCTCCAGCCTCCAGGAGTCCAGAGCTGTAGCACCCATGTATCGGAAATGGCTGATGAACAGCATCAGCCACTGCCTTGCCTTCCCCCCTCACCTTGGGCTTCCCAAGATAAGCTGAGCTTAGGTCTCTGCAGCTGAGTTTCAGGCTAACTGTGCCCTCAGGCCATCCAGTCCCTGCTGGCTGCTCCAAAGCACAGAGCTCAAGAGCAGGCTCTGCCTTGGAGTGCTCCCGCTGCAATGGCTGTGGGCCAGCCTGGCTCATTATGGCATGGGACATAAAGGCAGGGCAACTCCAGCTGGGCCTCATGAGGGCCCATACTGGGGAGCAGATAGGCCAGAGATATGTTTTTACCCTGCTGGGGTAAGCATTGAACTGGTGGTGGGCACAGGACTTTCCAGTGAAAGCACCTGAGCTCAGCCTGGAGGTTGGGGACAGCTTCCTGGAACAGGTGCCACTGCCCACCTGCAACTGTCCTGAGGCAAGACAGATGGGGGAGCTGGGGCTCACAGACACTTCAGTAATGGCCCCCAAAGTGCCTCCACCCAAGCAAAGAGCAACCTCTTACAGCACTAGCAGCACCCAGCCTCCTCTAGAGTCGTGGCCTCTTTAACATCAAATCATTTATTAGCCCCTTTCCTGCACATGACAGTAGCTGAACTTTAGTGTTGGTCAGGGAAGAACCTGATAGCAGAGAGCCACTCGGAATACAGACAGCTTTCAGATGATGTTTATCAACCATAACATGTCTCTAGGCTGTGTGCAGTGATGTGCCATCTTTTGCTTTCTCTGCTATGTCATTTCCTGAGCCAGCTGTTTAGTAGGCAGAGCCTAGAAGCACACTGCATGTGGTTGGTGTTAAGTCAGTGTGGTTCCCCCAATAACTCTGACCCCCCAAGAGCCCAGGACACCAGTTAAAGTGTTCTTTTAATCTTGTTTCCTTTCCAAATTCATTCATTCCACAAAGGCCATGTGAGGCACTGGGGCTATAGTGGTGACCATATCAATATGGTCACCTCCTACCAACAGGAGCACACACACCCCAGAGGGCAGCAGCAAGGAAACTCATGGTTGAGGTGGGGAGGTATCTGGGAGGCATATTTGTCTCCCAGCCATGGTGGTCAGGAAGAGCTTCTGAAACAAGGTGTATCCAGGGGCATTTGCCAAGGAAGGGGGCAAGGAAGAAGAGAGTCCTCAAGATAAGGAATAGTGTGTGGAAGGCTGGTCAGAAGCATGGGACGCTGTGAAGAGAGAGGTGGCAGATGGAGATTCACTGCAGGAAAATGTGTCAGAGGAGCTGTGGGGTCAAGGTGTGTAGGTGAGACCCCTGTAGCTGTGAGTGAGAATGGGTGGGAAGGATGGCATGAGACCCCCCAGGACAGCCAAGCAGTGGGCTTAGGGGCTAGTTCCCGCTGAGACAGAGGGTGTGCCAGCGTTCAACCTGGGCAGACGTGAGTGATGGCAGGGCCTGAGGAAACATGGGATTGGGGTAGGAAGGTAACTAGGTACTGGGCAGGAAGATGGGTTGGGGAGTCCTTGAGGCTGCCAAGTAGAGGCTTCTATGACTGCAGAACACTAGTTTTGTTGCTCAGAAGAGCCCTGGGCTGGGGACAGATGTGGCTCTCCTTGGAGTGTAGGGTACAGAAGCAGCATCTGGGGCAGACCCTGAGAAATATGCATGTGGGAGGGATGCAGAGGCCCCCACCTGTGTGGGCCCTGGTAGTCCTGGGGTGGATGTTCCTGAGTAAAGAATATGGGAGGGCCCAGCATCCTTGACACCTGCTTGCCTCCCTGCAAGCCCCTGCAGCAGCTGTGGAATGCCATCCTGCTGGTGGCCATGCTCCTGTGCACAGGCCTTGTGGTCCAGGCCCAGCGGCAAGCATCGCGGCAGAGCCAGCAAGAGCCCAGAGGCCAGGTGGGAGCCATCCTGAGGGAGCCCCATGCCCTCAGCCTTTGGGCGTGCAAGACTGTGGCTGTCATTTCCCCACAGGTGGACCTGTTTAAGCACCGTGTAGTGCGGAGACTGGCATCCCTTAAGACACGACGCTGCCGTCTGAGCAGGGCAGTGCAGGGCTTTCCAGACCCTAGCACTGAGACCTGTGCTGTGTGCTTGGACTACTTTTGCAACAAGCAGGTTAGTACCCTGGGCAGGCAACAGCCATTGGCTAACCTGGGCTGCCTCCCAACTGACTGCTGAGAGACCTCCCACCAGGCTACAGAAAGCAGAATCATGGGTATGGATAGGCCACAGGGTTTCAGTCCCCAGCTCAGGTGAGGGACACTAGGTACCCTACCTGGAGTCCTGCCCCTGTGGCCTGATCCCTTCCTCCCCTACCTCTGCAGTGGCTCCGGGTACTGCCCTGTAAGCACGAGTTCCACCGAGACTGTGTGGACCCATGGCTGCTGCTCCAGCAGACCTGTCCTCTGTGCAAATTCAACGTCCTAGGTGAGCAACAGGTGTGGGACCCCTGGCTGACTCCACCTGCTGCCTTCCTCCCTGTTCTTTCCTCTTCCCCTGCAGGAAACTGCTACTCAGATGACTAGCTACCTCCCACAGACTTTGCACATGGGATGGACTTCTCGTGCCTATACCCCGGCCCTCGGCAGGATGGACAGAACAACAAGCCCTGTAAGCAAGAGGATACCCCACCATATCCACACTGGGAAGGAGGGATACCCACCATCAAGTGGAGGATTCAGGGCTCGAAGCTGCCATCCAAGGACAAGAGGTTGCTTTGGAGCCCCTCTCTGGAATTCTGGAACATCTGTATCTACTTTCCTCACAGGCAGCTCCCAGGTCACTGGGGGAAAGAGAATTTGGAGCCTCAGATGTCCTCAGGGTTCTAGGAGTTCTCTGTAGCCTGTCAAGGGGTCCCTGAGGGCTGAAGTTATAGTGGACAGGTTTGGTGCTTATTTATTGGGGTAGGGGTGTATTGAAGGAAGAGCTGTCGGGCCTTGGAGCGCCCTGGCCTAACCATCTGCCAGGATACCTCTGTTGCCCATGGTCCCCAGTTATTGGGCCCTGGGGCTCATTGGTCCTGCTGCCTATGCAGCTGGGCTGCCTTCTCAGGCCTGGCTAGAACCAGAGGCCTTAGAAACTATCTAGTCCTGTACTTCTGGTTGGGGCTGTCTGTTGCTGACCAGGATACTTGAAGCCACAGGATAAATGTGGTGTACCTTTCCAGGTATCCATTAAACAAACAAACAAAAAAACTAACAGTTGGCAAACAAGTAACAGTTGGGGTTGGGAAGTTTTAATAGTAAAATAAACATGGATATATTTTAACATAAGATGTAGAACTGTATGGATGTTTTAAGATAAAGCCACCTTCTATTCTACTGCCTGTGGGTATGTGGACTTCTAAGGTAGCCCCCAAGATACCCTCCAGTCCTCCACCATGGACACGACCTTGGGTAATCTCTGGAACTAAGCTCTAATGCTATATTACATAGTGACGTTAAGATGAAAGTATCCGGTCGGCGCCTGTGGCTCAGTGAGTAGGGCACCAGCCCCATATACCGAGGGTGGCAGGTTCAAATCTGGCCCCGGCCAAATTGCAATTAAAAAAAAAAAAAGCCGGGCATTGTGGTGGGTTTCTGTGGTCCTAGCTCCTTGGGAGGCTGAGGCAAGAGAATCACCTAAGCCCAAGAACTAGAGGTTGCTGTGAGCTGTGATGCCACAGCAATCTACCAAGGGCAACAAAGTGAGACTCTGTCTCTTAAAAAAAAAAAAAAAGAGCGTTTCCAAGTGGCCTGACCTTACACGCATGAGCCTGTTAAAAGCACTTTTCTTAAGAAATTCAGTTTTTACCAGGCGTGGTGGCTCACGCCTGTAATCCTAGCACTCTGGGAGGCCGAGGTGGGTAGACAGCTTGAGCTAACGGGTTCAAGACCAACCTGAGCAAAAAGTGAGACCCCGTCTCTACTAAAAATAGAAAAACTGAGGCAAGAGGATCATTTGAGCCCAAGAGTTGGAGGTTGCTGTGATCTATGACGCCAGGGTGACAGCTTGAGACTTTGTCTCCAAAAAAAAAAAAAAAAAAGATTCTGTTGCTGGCTTAGAGATGAAGGGAGCCACCTGGCAAGGAAAGCATATAGCCTCTAGAGGCCAAGGGAGAAGTAGGTTGACAGCCAGGAAGGAAAGGAAGGAAATGGGGACCTCAGTCCTACAGCTGCAGGGATCAAAATTCTGCCAAACCACCATCAGCTTAGAAGTGGATTCTTTCCCAGAGCCATTACAGGGAAACACGACTTACTAATACCTTGATTTCAGCCTTCTAAGACACTAAACAGAGAGCTCAGCCATGCAAAGCCTGACTTCCAAAACTGAGAGCCAATTAATAAATGGACACCAAGTTGGTGGAGGCCTGAGAAAGCTAGTTGCTCAGCTATAAAAGGTCCTCCCACTGGACGTGGCACAAGCCTCCTGCTCAGGGAGCCACACTGAGGGCTGGAGCTAGGCAGACCCAGCTGTGCCAGCTCAGCGCTACACAGCCCTTCTTGACTCCTCTTAATTCAGGTGCTTTGCCTAGTGGCCTCCTCACCAAGGGAGAATGTCCTAGGCAGCTGGGAGTGTGTACCCTGAGAAGTCCTGAGCAAGGTCTGACAGTCTGTCCTTCACAGAGGTGACTCAGCACAGGCCAGAAGAAAACTAGAAGGGTGTGTAGCTGGTTGCATCAGTGCCCAACCACATGGCATCCTGGGCTGGGTGGGCCCCAAGGGCCAGGCCTGTCTGGAGTGGCCTCCTAGGGCTCTGATTTCTAGGATTTAGAGAAACCACCTTTGTGACTATTTCCTAACTGCAAGGAGTGTTCCAGGGAGAGGGGGCCTGGTGTTCTTGGGCCCTTAATATCCCCAGCCCCAGGTTCAGAGCCAGGGTGGGAGGCTGAAGTTATTGCTGCCCTCTGCCTGCCTCTGTGAGCCCAGAGCTTGGCATCCAGCCTCCAACTCCTTGTCTCAGGTATCCCCATTGGCCCTTCTCTCACACCTCCAAACCTGCTCCTCTTGGTTGGTGCCAATGAGTCCAGGTTTACCCCTTGGCCCTTGCTGTGGTGATAGACTGCCTTTCGCCTGGCCCATGTGCTAGAACCTTCTTTTTTGCCCTTGGTGTGCTCCCTTCTTCCATAGTATGTCAGGGCAGGAAGTTCCCATTTTCTGGGGCTCATAGTGCCAGGACTCCGCTGGCCAATGACCTACATGGCTGGGGATGCAGTGGCTTATGCCCAAGATAGGGACGGAAGGACTCTTCCCCCCACTCAGCCATGCTGTGAGGCCAAGATTGCTGTTGGTAGATGGCGGGAGCTTTATTACAGTGGATGGGCCGCCAGCCACCTGCCATCCATCCCCAGTTACTGTAGGCTACATGGGTCGCTCCTGGGGCTGGTGTGCAGAGTTGGCCTGGCCCCGGCCTGGTGACAGTCTCCTCCTCAGCCTAGCCAAGGCCCGGATGGGGTTCTGGGCACAGATGGCTGAGTGGGTCACATCCTCCAGGGAGGATTTGCTGCAGGACTGTCGAGGTGAGGATGCTCGAGGCTGGCCTGGCAACATTCTGCTCGCACTGCCTGTCCTGCTGCCAGGAGGGTGCCACTTGCCCAGAGGCCTGAGGAAGGACCAGATGCAAGATCTCCCATGAGCAAAGGAGACGACTACACCCACTTACCTGCCCTGCCTCTGGCAAAACCTCACTCACCGTGGGGATACTCGCTGAGCCTGCACTGGGGGTGCTGCTCCCTGAGTTCCCTTGCTGGGTGGGGACCAGAGCTGGTCCTGTGGGATCAGCTGCAAAGAAAGTCCAGCTCAGAAGGGTCCAGAAGGCCTCTTCCCACTGTACAGAAAGGGTGCCACCACCAGGGATGGGGAAGAAGGGCCCAAGTCCATAACTATTGTCTTTTCTACTAAGGGGCAGTATCCATCCTCAGCTGCAAACTCTCAAGCAGGCAATACATATGGGCAGGTTGCCTTCTAGTAAGGCTCTGGTTGCATGTGAAATATAGATGTGAAGTGCCACAGGGAGCTTTAGAGCTAGGAAGCACTGGATCCGTAACATCCTCTGGCCTTCTTGAAATGTGGAAGATGTTTCACAAAAGCACATCCTAAAGCCACATGTAATAAGGTGGGCTTTAGACAAGTTCCCATGGTAGATTCTGAAGACCTTTCTCCTGGGTAGGGGATTTCTCCAAGACACCAAGGACCCACCCTGTCAGGCCCACCTGGAGGCCCCCTTGCTGAGCCACCTCCCGGATTTTAGACAACATTGATTGCAGCCGCCCGTTCTCCTCCTGCAGAACCTGGATGCGGATGTCATTGGCCTTCACTTGTTTCTCCATGTCATCTGTGACGTTGCCAGAATCTGTGGGGACATGCTATCTAGGTCCCCACCCCATTAGGTCTGCCTCTTGTGCCAAGTGGGACAGAACATCAGAGGGCATGCACACCAGCTCAGGTGGGTGGCCTGGCAGGTGCAGAGAATGGGACTTCCCTTCTTATCATTGTCCTAATGAGGCCTTGTTCTCCCTTCCTTATCCCCCTGCCTGCTGGTAAGGTGACCACAGTATTATAAAACTTGAGAGCTGGATGGGCCCTAGAGCCTTGCAAGGGTCTTAGCAACTAAGCCAGAAACTGAACCTCTTCCAAGGCCACCTGGTTTTAGCAGGCCAGAGAGAAAGTAAGCTGGCCAAAAGTCACACAGTCAGTGCCTGGGATGAGCCACAGGAATTCAGCAAGGATATCCTTTCCCACGGCGTTGGTAATGGTACTGCCTTTGAGCTATACGAACCTGGGCAAGTTGCTGCCCATTCTGGTTCTTACTTACCCGGTTTGTCAAAAGGGGTTGCTGACTGCCTCACAAAGAGTTTGAAAGGGGTACACAGGCCTAGCATTTAGTGCTCAAGAGTGATGATTTATCAGGAGCAGCTAAAATGCAGCTCCTCCTGACAGCTGTGCGAATGGACTTTCTTCAGAGCTTTAGAGGTCTAAGGGGCTGGGAGGTGAAACCAGGTCGCCTGACAACCTACACTGTGCCAAAAAGGGGATTCAGCATTCCTATGCCATGGGGTCCATGACACTGGACACCTGTGGGCTATATCCTTAGAACCAGCCCTATGGTGTGATTTTGGGGATGCCAGGAAAAGGAACATAGGGAAGTCGAGGAAGGACAGGCATGTGACATGGTGAAGAGCATAGGCTACGAAGAAGCCAGACTGGCTCTGGAGTTGACTGTTGTGACTGGGGATGGTCACATCACCTCTGGACTTCCACAGCCCTATCTGCACAGGAAGAGGGTGACACATGAAGCACCTGGGTGTCGTAGGGGCTGTGCTGCTGGCTATCCTCACTGCATACTGCTCCACTGCAGCCCTGGTGTCCTCCCTGTCGGAGCCCTCAGCTGCCCACCCTGGATCCTCTGTACCCTCAGCAGCACCCCTAGTTTCCTACTTTGGATCTGGGCCTCACTGGGCCTGTGCAGGTCCGGGAAGGCCACCAGCAGCCGCTCCCTCTCCCTCAGTTCCACCAGCTGCTGCTCCAGCTCCAAGATGGTCAGCCGCAAGTCCGTAGTCACCTGCTCCAGGCCTTGCTTCTCACACTGCAGGCTCTGCAGCAACTCCTGGGGCAGGGAGAAGCCTGCCCTCGGTCAGGAGCCGGGCCTGAGCCACATGGCTCTAGGCTCTCTCCTAGGGAGGATACCTTCCCCAACCCCCAGACTTGAGATGGGCCTGGAGGCACTCAGCTGGGACCCTCCCACCCCCACCCTCACCTGTTGGGCCTGGAGCTGGCACCATCCCTGTTCCTTCTCGCCCTTTAGGTCCTGCAGCTGCTCTTCCACACAGGCCTTCTGAGCCTCTGCCTTGTCCAGGCTGCTCCGCAGTTCCTCACGTTCCTGGTCCAGGCTGTCCAGCTGCTGCAACAGAGCTCGCTGCTTGGCCTGCAGGGACTAAGCGAGAATGGACAGGCAGGGAAGCTGTGAGTGGGGCCATGTGGGGCTAAAAGGCTCCAGTATCTGCTACCCTCCCAGCTGCACCCCCTGGGCCATGCATCTGTGCATAGTGGACACTAGCCCAGAGAGCACTGTAGCAGGGCTTGCTGCTTGGCTGACTCTGGGCTTCTGCACACCTCTTCCCAGTCACAGTCCCCTCTCCCAGAGGAACTCTAGAAACCAAGCTTTTCTTTCTCGTAGTTCTCCAGTATCACATCTGCCCATGTCACTGATACTGAAGGGCCTACGCTAGTCTACTCTTGAGTCCTGGCTCCACATCTCACTAGCTGTGTGGCCATGGGTCACTTCCTTAAGCTCACCAAGCCTTTGTTTCCTCATCCTTAAAATGGGGATGACAAGAGTATCCATTGCCTACCCTTGTGGCAGGGAGTGAGAACAAGAGAGCTGCAGAGCCTGAAGCCCAGTGCCTGGGTCACAGAAGATGCCCAATATGTAGTGGCTGTGACTTTTTTTTTTTTTGTAGAGACAGAGTCTCACTTTATCGCCCTCAGTAGAGTGCCGTGGCGTCACACAGCTCATAGCAACCTCCAACTCCTGGGCTTAGGCGATTCTCTTGCCTCAGCCTCCCGAGTAGCTGGGACTACAAGCACCCGCCACAACGCCCGGCTATTTTACTGTTTTGCAATTCGGCTGAGGCCAGGTTTGAACCCGCCACCTTCAGTATATGGGGCCGTGGCGCCCTACTCAATGAGCCACAGGCGCTGCCCGTGGCTATGACTTTTTGTGACACACTGAGAAAAGTGCCTACTGGTGTAGAAAGGATTTCCCTGTCCAGGGCCTAAGCCAGACCCTGAAGACTTCCAACTGGGCTCTAGCTTCCCTAAGCCTTTGAGTAAGCCTGGCCAGCACAGCCCCTGACCTACTGCCTTCACTGAGTGACTGATCACCTATTCCCTCAGTCACACCCCTGAGATCCCACTGCCAAGAGCACAACTGCGATCTGAATCCTGGCTCTGGATTCCCACAACAGACATGGCTGTCCCTCCCTGGATGCTTGTAGCGCTTTCCTCATCCCTCTTAGCCATCTGGCAGGAGAGATATTGCACATCTGTTTGTCCTTGCCTGATGGGGAACCCTCCAGAGTGAGGCCTTATTGTCCCCCCAGTGCCTGGCTCAGGGCACACTCTCTGTCCATAGATAGGTAGATAAGCACCCCACCCCCTGCCAGTGGGGCCCTCTCCATGCAGCCCATGTTGCAGGCACCCAAGGCCTGGTGAGGCCTCTGGCCTTACCTCCTGGTGGCGGACCATGCTATCAACGCGGGCCTTCTCCTTGTCCAGCTCTGTGCTGGCCCAGCAGATCTGCTGGCTGGCCCCTTCTAGCCGTCCTGCCAGCAGCTGCACCTGCTCCTCCAGCTGCTGTACTTGCCTTTCAGCTACCACCCTGCGCTCGCTTTCCTCCTGAAGCTGCTGGGCCTTTGCCTCTGCAGGAGTGAGCAAATGTAGGAGAGGAAGGGCTGGAGAGCCCCGGCACTACTTCTGACCCAAATGGCACTGGAGAAGGGGTCACATCACATCTCTGGGCCTCAATATTCTTAGCCACAAAATGGGGCTCAGGAGCCCTCACAGCTGAAGTGGGTTTGTTAAACAGAGGTGCTATCTAGGCGGGAGATAGCAGCCCAGCTTGGCTACTGCCAAACAGTGTGGTCGGTCAGGCCCACCCTCCTGTGATTTCCTTTATCTTTGTCCTGGAAGCTCAGAGTACAGAGATGGAGAATGCTCATCTAGCCATGACATAGCTTGAGATGGGGCTTCTTACCCATAGCCTGCATAGACTCCTGCTGCTGCTTCAGTTCCCTGTCCAGGTCGGCCACCTTCATCTTTAGGTCACTTATTTCTATAGAAGCCAAAAGAGAGGCCTTTCAGAGGGCCCCTTGGGCCTGGCCCATGGCCTTCACACCCAGCATGCCCTGCAGCATGGAGGTAGTGTCACAATGCAGAGGGGCCACCCAGGTTACAGCGCTCTGAGGAGTACCAGGGGTCTGGACACTGCTTCCCACTGGCTGGCTGTACTTCCCAGGCCTTGATGCCTACCATGGAGGCAACAGTGAGGGTCAGAAGGGGCACTGATATGCACAAATCCCTCAGTTTACCAAAGCCAAAGAGGCAGCTCTGCTCGGCTGAAGGGGCCAGAGGAATTCCCTGAAAGTAACTCAATGACCAACACAGTGAGTGGATGAATGCCCCAGCTCTCTTCCCTCCTGACAGGACAAGTCAGAGGCATCTCCTGGCATTCCCCAATGGGACAGGGCTCAGCTGCTTGGGATGTTACCTGTCGCCACTGGATAAACACTCTTCTTCGCTGCCTTCCCTTTCCTGCTTCTTGCCCATTCCCCAACCTGGATTTCTTACACACAGACTGCTGTCCTGTCACAGGAATGCCCCTGCTAAGGCTGTGGCAGAGCCCTGGGCATTAGGCATCCAGACCCTGGGGCACAGACCTGTAAGCAGGTGCTGCTTGTCATGCTCCCATTCAGCCAGGCGCTGCTCAGCCTCCTCTGCCTGCTGCTGCCGTGCCCCCTCCTCCTGCTGTAGCGCCTGCTCCAGCTTATCCACTTGCTTTCTCAGTCCATCCTTCTGCCCCTCAGCCTCCTCCAGCTGGGCCCTGAGGGGGCTGACAAGCTGAGAGAGGGTCCCCATATGCTTACTGAGACGCGTCAGGTCCTTGCTCTGCTCTGTTGCCCAATGGCTCACAGTGGCAGCTGGCAGTGGCCTGAGTCCCATGCTGTCCTGCACCAGCTGCTGGAATTGGGCTAAGGATGAGGGCAAATTCTGGCTCTGACACAGGCTGATGACCACCTTGCCCACCTCCTGAAGGCTGCCCTGGACACTGATGCATGCATCACAGGGTACCAGGGCTGTCTCAATGGTCTGCGAGTGGACACTCTTGGTATTCTTGGAGGTCATGGTTGGACACTGCAGGGAAACCCTGATAGGGATGCTCTCCAACTCTTGGCAGGTCTGAGGCAATCCTAACACTGGGGAGGGGGGCTTGAAGAACTTGGCAGTCATACGTTCAAGGCTCTTGACTGGCTCGCCCTTGGCTGTGGACTTGGAAGTGGGGGCTTCCCCTTGCTTTGTCTGTTTCTGTGGTTGAGAAACAAAAAGGAAAGCAGATGAGGGACATAGGCCTGGGAGATGACCAGTCCTCTGGGGAAGTGTTCACCGACAACCTTGTCTGAAATGCACACCTTCAGGTGTTGTCTGACATCACCATGAATAGGACAGAATCATCTCCCTCTTTTCCACTGACTTAACTTACCAGGCCAGGCCTCTGCTCTGCTGCCCTGACTTGATGTGACTATATGCATGATATTGGGAGGGTAACAGTGACAGTAACAGCTGCCAGTTACTAGGCTCTTGCTTAGTGAACTTGCCTGCTCTCCCATCATGACGACGGTTGTCATCCCCCACTGGTGGTTGTTAGGACTGTGGGAGAACCCCCATCATACAGATGAACAAACTGAAGTTCAGAGCAGATGGCATTTCCCCAAAGTCCCACAGCATAAATGGCAGAGTCAGGGAGCCCAGACATGGCCCCCAAGACCTAAATCTTAACTGCCAGTATAGGCCTGACTGGGAGGGCAGTGGGGAGATAATGGGGGACACAGCAACACAGTGGAACCCAGGAAGCTGGAGCTGGACAACATATGAGAAGAGTCACAGCTGGGAGAAAAAGGGTAGGAAAAAACCCACCTGGGGGGCTGCTTGTTGGTAGAGCATGCCCAGCCTTAGCAGGCTGTTCCAGAAACGTCGTACTGTGAGCCCCACAGACATGCAGGGCCCCACATCCCGGGCGGAAGGCATCATCTGCTCCGAGCCAAGGTTCTCCAAGTAGCTTGCACAGCTCTGAAGCAGCAGCAGGAGCCTATAGACAGAGATGCCAGGGATGCTGGGACCTTGGCTGGTACCAATGTGCCCTCACACCACAACTCTGGGAAGGGGCCCATTATCAGGCATAAGCATAAGATATTGGGCTAGCTTCAAACCCAACCCAGGGGTCACTTTCTCCAGGAAGCCCCCCTGGCTCCAGTTTAGCTTGGGGTCTCTTTTTGGCCTCTTGGCTGGCAGCACTTCTGCCTGGTTGCTTCCCCACTGTGGAGCTCTGATAGGCCAGGCCTAGCCTTGCCTTAGGGGTATCCTGAGTCCTTGGAAAATTCTGCATGAAGAGCTGTCTTATATCAAGTGGCCCAGAGCCTTTCCAGATGACAGAGCAGAGACCTTGAGACAGGAGGAACCTGCCCACAGCCACAGGGTGAGTAGGACAGGGCAGGGTAGAGCAGGGGTGAGGTGCAGTCTCCTGATCCTAGTCCAGGGCTTCTCCTACAAGGTGAGCTGTTTCTGTGACAATGGAGATGTAAGTTGAAGACACCTAAGTATCTGTCCTAACCTCCAAGTTCAAAATTAAGAGTCAGATGCTAATTTTAAAAAAAAGTGTTAGAAAGATAAGTGGGGTCTTGGGCAAAGAGGGCCTGGGGGAAGACATGCTAAACAGGCTAACTCCAGGGCTTGCCCCTCTCTAACCAAGGTATTCTCCTCTGTGAATGGGGAATGGAGACAACTGGCAGGAGGGAATGGGAAAGCATCTGGAAACAGCATGGAGCATGGCCTCAGCAGAGCCATCTGTCTGCCCAGACAGCTTCACCCTTGTGGTGGGATATTGTTGTGCTTCCTATAGCCTTGATCCCATCCCTGCCATGAACTGAGTTCCTCTAAAGGCTACACTATGGGCCAGAGGCCATGGCTCTGACCTCTAGGGTTCCCGAGCAATCAGGCAGGGCGGGAACATGTCAGCAACAGGTGCACAGAGAAGAGGTGGCTGAGTTGGGTCTTGGTCAGACCAGGAATAGGAGACAGGGCCTTCTTAGCAGAGAGAAGCATAACGCATGTACAAAACCACAGAGGGAGGAAGGTGTGTTCTGTGCTCATACACTTTGGGCCCTCACAAGTTACAAATGGTGCTTTCATACCAAGGGCTCTTCCAGGCTTCAGGGTGGTAACCCTGGCTCCTCTATTCCCAGGAAGGTTATTCTGCAACTGCTAGGGTCCCTCTCACATTTCTGCTGGCTGCCTGGCCCCAATGATTTTACTAGCATGTGAGATTTCTGAGCACAGGAAACCTGGGTTGCAGTCCCAAGGGAGTAGAGGCTGACACCCAGATTAACTTTAATGATCCTATGGAAATGGTAGGGCTGAAGGAGAATCCACTAGGCTCTTACCAGTAGGGCCATGACTTGGTAAAAACATATCTCATGCCTGGCCTTGTGATAGGCAGAGAGAACAGCACAGCCCACAGAACACTGGGAAAAAGAGCCTGGAATGGAAACTCTGAGTAGCAGCTGCAATGTCTCTGACACAGAAACCCTGAGGAAGTGGCTGGGAGTGGCTGGGAGTGGCAGTCAGAGCCGTGGTGTCTAACTCCCTAAGATAGACAGAACAGCATAGCCTAGCACATGACACAACAAAAAGTTAAATTGTTTTGAGGTCCTGAGCTGATCTGATCCCTGACAGGTACTCAGCAGCCAATGGTGCATTTTGTGACCAATGTCATCACCATCTCTGTAGGGGGCTTCTGAAACTGCTACTGGTTTAAGAAGGGTAGGGTGCCAGCATCCCAAGACAACCAGGTTTCGTCAAGCCCTCACCTGTCAATGACCAGCTCCAGCAGTACAACATGGGACAACTGCGTGAACTCAGGATCACCTGGCACATGGTCATAGTGCTCTAGCAAGGCTACCATGTCAAGGTCACAGGCCACACGGTCAGGGAACTTCCAAGAGGGGAAGCGCACAGGCCCAGCGCGAGAGAACACATCTACGATGGCGCCCTGCAGGTCAGTGAGGTCCTTGCGCAGGCTTTCCATGCAGGCCTGGCTGCCCAGCAGATGTGCCATCCTCACAGCTCCTGGGGCAGGCAGAGAGGAGTCCTGCTAGCAGAGCCATGCAAATGTTGCTGCAGGACTCCCTAAAACCCTAATTTGCCTGGTGGCTCCTAGGATAAAACTATTCCCTATAACCTGGGGAAAGTCTGCTCCCCAGTCCCAGATGAGGCTTCAGGACCTGGTTCTGGGCAACCTCACCAGCCTCCCTCTTACTCACTCTTGCCCAGGCCCCTACTGCTGAGTCTATCCTTCCACAAGTCCCTCCTAAGAGCCTGTGTGTGCAAGGCCCCCTACTAAGTGCCAAGAGGATATAGCTGTGAATAAAAATGTACCCACCATGCTCCCTTCCCAGGGCTGTGAATAAGAATGTACCCACCACCATCCCCTCCCAGGGTGAACCCTCAAATAGGGGCACAGACAACTGAAAAAGAGTTCTAGCTCCAGTGTGGGGGGAAGTGTTGGGCCACACCAGGCAACTGTCATCTCCTGCTTAGACTATTGTAACCATTGTAGCAGGTTTCCTGGGCCACAGCCTGCTTGTTCCAATCTGATCAACTTCAGCTCCAGAGATCTGGGCCAAACTCTATGTGAAAACTTCATACTGACCAACAATGCCTCAGGACTCCTGGGGGGAAAAAAAAAAAGCCACCTACACCACAACCCCCCCTTAAAGCCCCTCCCATACTCCCCACTCTTACTATCAGCAGCTATGAGCACCAGTTCATGTACCAGGTGCTCATTTCTGAATCCTTTTCCCTCTGTCCCTTTGTCCCCATCCAATTCCCACCTGGCTAACTGCTTCTCTTGAGCACCCTCTGGGCTTCCCTCATCTCAGGTCTGATTGCTCTCTGCCCAACAGCCTCCTCTCCAGCCCACCTCAGTCACTGTGGTGTCTCCAGTGTGGCCAGCCTAGGGACTGGCCCATTGTAGATGCTCACTGGTAAATGAATGACTGAGTGATTGAATGGAGAAGATAAAAAGAATCACAAAGAAAATTTAAAATGCACTGATATTTAGATGAAAACAAGTCCTAAACTGGAAAAGAAGAAAACCAGAAGATAAGTATCCTATCCTAATCACTCTGGTGACAGGGAGCCCATCACATCTTCATACAGGGAGTCCCAGACTTGCTCCTTCTTTACAGTGTAGCCTCAAGCAAGTCACTTTACCCCTCTGAGCCCCAGCTTCTTCAGATGTAAAATGGGTACATTGTCCCCAAGTAGTCTGGGTTGTTGAAAGACTTTAAAGGGGTCATGAGTAAAGTACTTGGTCCAAGGCCCTAGTAAAAGTTCACAAGCAAGGTGGCAATTGTGGCTCAAAGGAGTAGGGCGCTGGTCCCATATGCTGGAGGTTATGGGTTCAAACCCAACCCCAGCCAAAAACAGCAAAAAAAAAAAAAAAAAATTCACAAGCAACACTATCATGAATGATATTCTTAGCAGTAACAACAGCAAAGACTATCCTTGTCTTCAGCACGTGCTCAGCTCCTCTACTTCCCCAGTTCCCCAGCAGCACACATAGAATGCTTTTCTTCCATCTCTGGACCCTGTGAACAGTGACTAGATGATCTACCCATGGCCCTTGACTCAGAAGCTAGAGAGGTGGCTAGGCACGGTGGCTCACACCTGTAATCCTAGCATTCTGGAAGGCCAAGGCAGGATGATCACTTGAGCTCAGAAGTTCAAGACCAGCCTAAGCAAGAGTGAGATCCCATCCCTACTATAAATAGAAAAAAATCAGCTGGGCATTGTGGTGGGTTCCTGTAATCCCAGCAACTCAGGAGGCTGGGCCAGGAGTTTGAAGTTGCCATAAGCTAGGCTGATGCTATGGCACCCTAGTCTGTGGCAATAGAGACTCTGTCTCAAAAAAGAAGAAAGAAAAAAAAAAAGGTGGAGGGGAGAGGCGAGACACTGCTGACCTGGTCCTCCTATAGTCTGTGATGCCCTGGCAAGGCCAGGATGCCAGTTGGCAGCTGGTTTCAGAGCCAGCACTCTGCTGGGAGTTGGGTACCTGTGTAGATGCTAAGCTCTGGCTCCTCCCTACTTTCCAGCAGAGGTCCTTTGTCCTTTGTGGATTTCTCAATATCAGAAAGCACCTCCTTGCACCATAACCTCTCCCTGAAATTCAGGGGCTACTTGGGTAGTATTTAGGCCACAGTTCCTTTTGCCTCAGCAAGTCCAGGCCTGGTGGGGAAACTCTTCTAAAACCTATCCTCCCCCAAACTCCCTCATCTCAGAAAAGTGGCAACTGCTGCGTACACCATGGCTTGGCCCAAGCCCAGGTTCATCCTCAAATCCCCTTTCCTCTACCCCAACATCCCAGCACCAAGTGCTGCCAATCTTACATCCAGACCACATTTGGAAGCAAGCACATCTCTCCCTTGTAACTGCTCCTGCCCCAACATCTCCCGAAACCACTGCCACAGCCTGAGAGGTCACCCACTTCCCTTGGGCCCAGCACCACCTCTTCCATCCTGACCATGGCAGTCAGACTGATTGTTTATAAAGGCAGCTCACCCTCCCGCTCAAAGCCTTTAATGTCCTTATGCAGCACTAAAGACTGGGAAAATTCCTGGGGCTATGGCCCTCTGTGGCCTAACCCCACCACTTCAGTGTCTCACCTTCCCTACACTTCATCTAGATAACATACCCCTCCAGGGTCTTCACCCAAAGGTTCCTTCCTCAGGAAATCTCCGTGGGTCCGCAGGCTGGATGAGGTCCCCCATTACACATTGTCAAAGCATCATGTTCTTTTCCTTCCTAGCACGCTGTCACTGGAAAGGAGTCATTATTTGAGTCATTATGAAGAACTGACAGCCTCTTTTCCTATGAGTGTGTGGTACTGCCTCTTGGTCATCTGGGTCACAGGTGCTGGAAAGATCAGAGGCACCCAGGGGTGATTGCTGAGGGCTGACCTGGATTGTTCGGCCTCCCAGAGGACTGGGCCTTGCCCTCACCTCCATGCAGGTGCTGCCCAGGGACCAGGAGTGACTGAGGGTATCTGGCTCTCAAACCAGCCTGCGGGCTCCAGAGCTCTGAGTCAAAGGCTTATTCAGGTGCCTGGCTTCTTGTCTCCAGTGAAGGCCTTGAGAATAGATAAAGGAGAGAGTGAATGAGTCAAGCAGGGCTGCCTATGGGGCAGAGTGAAGGCTGTCCAGGAAGAAAGGGAGGTGTTCCAGGCTGAAGGGAATGGGGTGAGGGAGACAGCAAGTGGGATGCCTGCCTTGAGCCTGAGCAGAGGGCATGCTTCAATAGTGCTAGCTCTGGCAGGGCACAGTGGCTCATGCCTGTAATCCCAGCACTTTGGGAGGCTGAGGCAAGAGGACTGGTTGAGGCCAGAAGATCAAGACCAGCCTGGGCAATACAGTTAGACCCCACCTGTCTCTCTCTCTCTCTCTTTCTTCTCATGACTATACTAACAAGGATTGAGACCCCATTTCTACAAAAAATAAGAAAAATTAGCTGGGTGTGGTGGCCCGTGCCTGTAGTCCAGCTACTCAGGCAGCTAAGGTGACAGGACTACTTGAGCCCAGGAGTTCAAGACAGCAGTGATCTATGATCATGCCACTACAGTACAGCCTAGGTGATAGAGCAAGATCCTATCTCTAAAAATGTTTTTCTTTTTTTCTACTTCTTAGCTATATACATTGAAAAATATTTTTAAAAAAAATAGTGCTAGCTCTGATTAAAGAACTTATGTGCCATTTCTTCAAACTTTCTCCTTTATACAGAAGAGGAAACTATATAAAGTTAGGAAGCCAGCCCAAGGTCATTCAGGAAGCTGGGATTCTCAGTCCAACATCTCTGCTGTGTCCTCCTCAGGCTGTGCTGTTTTTAGAGCAGCAGAGTCCAAAAGAAATAAGGTGAGCCATATACAGGATTTTAGATTTTCTACTAGCCACTGATGAGGTACAGGAAATACTACCTTAAAATATAGCACCTTGGAAACTAAGAAAACTGCAGAAGCAGGAAGACCATAATCACCTTCCCTCATCCATTTCTCTAAAACAGGCCACTGGGAGGGTCACACTCTGCCCCATACCTGGAAAGGAATGTCACAACGGGACACCAAGAAATATCTGAACAAATAGGGCTTGCTAAATTCTCCCCCAGCTTATTACTAAGATCATACCCTCTCCTTTGTCTTCCAATCATACTTCTGCACAATTGTCTATAAAAATACACAGATCTACTACTTGGGAGGCTAAGGCAAGAGAATCACTTAAACCTAAGAATTTGAGGTTGCTGTGAGCTGTGACGCCATAGCGCTCTACAGAAGACAACATAGTGAGACTCTGTCTCAAAAAAAAAAGTACATAGATCTCTCTATTTCTTTGGGTCTTCATTTCTTAAGGTACCCATGTTAGGGAACACTTTTATTAAATAAATTTGTATGCTTTTCTCTTGTAAATCTAACTTGTTACAGGCATCTCAACCATGAACCTTGTAGTGAGTGAGGAAAAAAATATTACTTTTTCTCCCCATATATTAAAAAGAATTTTTTAAATAGGCAAATTAATTCTAATAACATATTTTATTTAATCCAATATACCCCAAATATTTTCATTTCAACATGAAATCAAGATAAAATTATTAAGGAGATCTTTTTTACATTCTTATTTTTGGTATTATGTCTCAAAGTTCAATGTCTATTTGACATAGTACATCTCTGTTTGGACCAGACACCATTTCAAATGCTCAAAAGCCACATGGCCTGGTGGCTACGCTATTGAATAGCACAGGTGGAGAACATCAGATACTGTGTGTCACCCAGAAAATGGTGGCTATTTATCAATTACATGCCAGACACTGTGCCAAGACTAAGGACAAAGCAAGGCACATAGAGGCCTGTCTTCCAGGAACCAGCAACTATGTCTGACAGTCTCTGCAAAAGGTAAGCTTGAGTGTGTCAGCCCTACCTACATGGTGGAAAGACCCACATTAGTGGGTCTACCCCCAACATTCATACACACAAACACACACATATGACCACCTCCCATATACTTGTTGCCTTAGCAAGTGCCTTTCATGAGATACTGCTGCCTAAGAGATTTTATGTCCCCAAAGAGGAAGGTGGAAACAAAGGAAAACAACAGACGGAAACATTCTGGGTTCCTTCTTGAAATGAGTGTGCAGTAAATAAATAAAGCAAGCAAGAAGCCCCAACATGGGAGGAAGTATATTCAGGTGGCAAAGCACCTAGAACCCATAAGCTTGCTTGTGAAGGCACCAAGGAACACTGATCTGTCTACTTTCAAACAACTATAGCTGCTATCGGGTCAATCTTATATCAGTTCACATTAGATTCTGGTTCAGATAAACAGCAGCAAATGCCAGAATATCAAAACTATCTAAGGTTACCTTATGTCCTTTCTTTTTAAAATTGAGGTTATGCAGATATAGGCATGGTTTGAGAAGCGCTTAAGTGTGTGTCAAGTGAAGACGCATTTGACGTGCTTACTCTGTAATTCCTGGGTCTTGAGTTGAGCTTTCAGCCCTATGCTGTACCTAAGCCACACTGCCAGCAGGGAGGAGCAGCAGCTAACTGTGCCTCTCCTAAGTTCCCTGGGGCTCAAGGTGGTTTTGTAACTCCTAGGAAAGGACAGAAGCCTTTCTTTTGCTCCCATTCAACACTCAAGCCTCTGTGAGAACTAGTACTCGAATGCACTGGTAAATATTATTCTTACCTCCCAACCACTGAGGTTAAAAGTCACCATCATAGGGCAGTGCCTGTGGCTCAGTGAGTGGGCCGCTGGCCCTATATTTCAAGTGTGGGGGGTTCAAACCTAGCCCTGGCCAAACTGCAACAAAAAATAGCCGGGCGTTGTGTTGGGCACCTGTAGTCCCAGGTACTTGGGAGGCTAAGGTGAGAGAATCACCTAAGCCCAAGAGCTGGAGGTTGCTGTGAGCTCTTACACCAGAGCACTCTACCGAGGGCGACAAAATAAGACTCTGCCTCCAAAAAAAGAAAGAAAAGTCACCATCATGAAAACACATTGGTAACTCCAGAACCAACCATATGACAGTTGTCTCTAACTTAAGATTGTTAATTATCTGGATCCCTGGAGACACTGAAGGGACCAAATGAGAACAAAGGTATGAACTAAAATAAAATCTTAAGGTTCCCTCCAGTGGCTGAATGACTGGACCCCCTCTTGGCCAAGAGGATTCCCTAAAACTAAGTTGCTAGCCATGAGAAAGGACATCAGACATGCCTCATTGTCCTCCTACCTTCTTATAGATGTCTTTTGTAACTTATTAACAAGCATCAGGCTCTGCAAGATGTATTTGCTAGTCCTCAATATACACAACAAACCACTTGAGTCTAGGTCTATGTCCTGCAGTTTGTCTCTGATTAACAGACCCACATCTTAGCATATTTTTCCCGCTGACTCCTGGTCTATTATACAGGGCCTAACTCTTCCAGCCAACTGTCAACTAAAAAATCTTTAAACCTACCTGTCAACCCCTGCTTAAGATGTCCCACCTTTCCCAGCCAAACCAATGTATGTCTTCCATGTATTGATTTATCACTTTCCCTGTAATTCCTGTCTCTCTGAAATGTATAAAACAAAACTGTAACCCCACCACCCAAGTCTACTTGCTTTCTTGCCTCAGCCGCCCAAGCAGCTGGGACTACAGGTGCCTGCCACCAATGCCCAGCTATTTTTTGGTTCTAGTTCTCTTGTTTGGCAGGCCCAGGCTGGATTTGAACCCACCACCTCCGGCGTATGTGGCTGACCCCCTAGCCTCTGAGCTACAGGCACCAAGTTGCTTAAGGTTTCTCGGATGTGGCTCCAGGTCGTAGCCCTCAAATTTGGCTCAAAATAAACTTCCTTTAAATTATTTAACATGGCTTTTTAATGGCTTTTTTTCTGTTGACACACTAGTAGAGAAGACTGGCCTGAGTTTGGATACCTATTCCACCATCTCCAAACTTCCCTGTCCTTTCTGTAGATTGCTATAAGGAGTAAGTAATGTAACACGAAGTGTTTGACACAGGGTCTGGCTCATGGTAAATGTTCAATGCATCCTAGCTTTCATTATTATTCTACATTGATAACAATGGCATAAAACTGCTACTTGGCGGGGGTGGGCAGGGAGGTAGGAGAAGGAGATCTCAGGAGCCTGCAAGATTTGAGGTTTGCCTCTAGGAAGACAGGGCAGTAGTCTGCAAGTCCGCACTTGTGGGAGTGAGGGAGGGAGCCTTAAGAAGCACTGTTACAGGCTCGGCGCCTGTGCTAGCCACATAATACCTAAACTGGAGGGTTCGAGTCCAGCCTGAAGCCCGCCAAACAAAAATAATGGCTGCAACCAAAACATAGCTGGGCCTTGTGGCGGGCGCCTGTAGTCCCAGCTACGTGGGGGAGGCAGAAGAATCACTTGAGCCCAGGAGTTGGAGGTTGCTGTGAGCTGTGATGCCACTGCACTCTACCCAAGGCGACAGTTGAGGCTCTGTCTCAAAAAAAAAAAAAAAGAAAAGAAAAAAGCACCGTTACAATCCTGGCACTCTGGAAGGTTGAGACAGGAGGATCGCTTGATCCCAGGAGTGTGAGGCTGCTGCGAGCTAGCCTGACGCTATGGCACTCCAGCCTAGGCAAAAGTAAGACCTTGCCTTAAACACACAGACACACAAACGAAGCAGCCCTGATGTGAGAGGGTCCCGTGGGACTTGAGGGTGGGGCTATGGAAGGCTGTGGGTAGAACCTAGAACGGGCAGGCCCTAAAGAAAAGGAATTAATAGGAATGAAGTGCGTTGATTTGGAAGGGGTCCGTGGAGAAGGTGGGCCTGGAATTAGAGAGAGCGCGCTAAGGGCGTAGGGACTTAGGGTTTTGAAGCTGCAGGCCTGATGGCAGAGGAGTGGGACCTCTGGACCGCCGGGTCGGACACGGGGAAGAACTGGGCTGTGAAGTAAAGGAGGGGCCAGGATCACAAGGTGAGGTGCTATAGAACATCTCACCTGTCTCCAGCGCAGCTTCAGCTTCTGTATGGAACTGCCTCCGTAGCGCTTCCGGCTTCGGAGACCAAGCAAAACCCCAATCCTGGAGCCGCGGCCGCTGCCATGGCAACTGCGTCGCGGGCTGACGTCCCCGCGAAGGGGGGGCGGGAAGTTTGCCACGGCGAGGGGCGGGCCCGGAAGTGCGACCGTTTCACCTCGTCCGCTACGATTCGCGCGGCCGCCGCCATCTTGGGAGCTCGTCGTACCGTCAGGGAGGGAGGCTTTCTTGACGCGGCACCTCTCTCCTACACCGAGGCGGACTGGCAGCCCTGAGCGTCGCAGTCATGCCGGCCGGACCCGTGCAGGCGGTGCCTCCGCCGCCGCCGGTGGCCGCCGAGCCCAAACAGGTACCTTGCCCGCTGCAGGTCAACCTGCAGCCCAACCAGCAGCTCGAGCCTAGGCCTGGGCGCGCTTCTCTCGCGCTGGAAGAAGCGGCCGCTCTGTAAGGGCTTGAGAGGGACTGCAAGTCCCGGGAGGCTGCGCGCTTCCTGCGCTGCGCCGTCTTCTGGTAGCAGAACGATCACTGTACAACAGTGGTTCTCAGAATGGTCCGCGGACGGCTCGGCGCCGGTTGCTCAGTGGTCAGGGCCACGTACACCTGTCCGGAGGGTTCGAACCCGGCCCAGGCTTACCAAACAATGAAAAAAAAAAAAAAATAGCCGGGCGTTGTGGCGAACACCTATAATCCCAGCTAGTTGGGAGGCTGAGGCAAGAGAATCCTTTAAGCCCAAGAGTTTGGGGTTGCTGTGAGCTGTGACGCCACGCACAATACCGAGGGCAACTAGTGAGACTGTCTCAATTTTAAAAAGTGGTCCGACCTGGGAACTTATTAGAAATACAAAGTCTCTGTCAGGTGCAGTGGTTTACGCCTGTAATCTTAGTAACTCTGGGAGGCTGAGGCGGGAGGATCGCTTGAGCTCAGGAGTTGGAGACAAGCTTGAGCTAAGGGAGACCCTGTCTCTGCTAAAAATAGAAAAAAAATTAGCTGTATTTTAGTAAGATCACCAAGCAGTGTTGCTGAAATGTGAGGAGCACTGATTGAACTTGTCCATTGATGGATGGTCTTTGGCAATTGCTCCTTCCCCACAGTGGGGTTCACCAAAGTAGACCCTAGTTTTCCAGTCTTCCCCGTACATTTTTGGATGTTGATTTTCAGCATCTATTCAGTGCTTTCCTTGAGTCAGACATCATGCTAGGTTCCAACTACCAGATTAAATGAGACACAACCTTTACCTAGGAAGCTCAGTCTAGCCAAAAAACTGACATACCTGAATGTTCTCAGGAGATGTTTATTGTCTGGATTGCCATAAATTATATAGTGCCTGCCAGCCCTTAAAAACCTCTCAATCATGCTGCTGAATTTTTTTTTTTATTGTTGTTATAGTTGTTGTTTAGGAGGCCCTGCCAGTTCGAACCCGCCAGCCCTGGTACATGTGGCCAGTGCCCTAACCACTCAGCTATGGGCGCTGAACCCTGCCATTGGATATTAAGCTTGCCATTCCTCATCTATTATATGGATCTGTAACGTGGGTATAATAAGAGTACTTAACATCATAGGGCTCTTCTAAGGGTTAATATATTTAAAGTGCTGAGTAAGAGTATATTTAAGAGTTAATATATTAAACTCTCAAAACTGTTAAGAGTTAAAATATTTAAAGTGCTTAGAAAGTATCTGGGGCGAGGCGCAGTGACTCACGGAGGCCAAGGCAGGTAGATCCCCTGAGCTCATGAGTTCGAGACCAGCCTGAGCAAGAGCGAGATCCTGTCTCTAAAAATAACTGGGCGTTATGGTGGGTGCCTGTAGTCCCAGCTACTTCTCGAAAGCTGAGGTAAGAGAATCGCTTGAGCACAAGAGTTTGAGGTTGCTGTGATCTATGACACCACAGCATTCTACTGAGGGCAACAAAATAAAACTGTCCCCAAAAAAAAGAAGAAAGTATCTGGGACCTGCTCTGCTTGATATGGTAACATCTCTTATCACTGAGTATGGAGGCTAAGGAAGGGAAAGAAGGACCAAGTTTCTGACCTGGATAACCAGATACGCGCTCATGAGGAAAAAGATTAGGGATGAAAGTGTCTAGGGGTCAGCTGGATCTAAAGGCACAAGAATAATCTGTGACATGGATTTGGGTAGGATTTTTCAGCCTAGAGATGGGAGGGAAGTGGAGGACATGGTTGTGAGTGCCTGGTGGAAGTGTGAATATTGTGAAGAGAAACAAGAACAGAATTATGGGGGTCTCTAGCATTATAGGATGATAGGTAAAACAGAAGCCAGGAAGGAGACTTGGAATAATGAGCAAGAATGAAAGACAAGTGAGAATGGGGCCTGGGAGTTGAGTAGAGAGTTCTGTGAAGCAGTGGTCTGTAGACAAGCCCAGATAATGGCTGTAGTTGGCTGTAGGCAGTTTTTTATTTTGGTAAGAACACTTGAAATGAATGAGAGGTGAGGAAGTGGGAAGGCCAAGACTGAAAAGAATTCAGGATGTTTTAAGTACTTAGAGGAAGGGAAGGGAGATGGCACCAGCAAAAAGGAACTTGTAGGCAGGGAAGAAACTATTTTTCTAAGATGTGAGACATGACCCTTTGTTTACTAAAGGGAAGAAGCTGCTGGAGAAAGAATGTAGGAACTTACAGAACAGTTTATATATTGACTATACCAATGGAGTTTGAGAAAACATTTGAGCATTGAATGGTGGTGAAGAGTGTGGAACAGAAGGGAAAAGGGCATTCAAGGCAGGAAAACCTGCCAGCACAGAATTTCTCATTTCTGAATATTCCATGCCAGGCACAGAGCTGGGCGTGGGGTTATAGATATGGCCTTCTGGATTCTAGAACCTGGTTTCTCTGAATATAGTCAGAACCTCTGCATTTGTATCTTTTGAGCATTTGTTAAAAATGCAGATTCCTGGTCCTTCTAGATAGTCCAGATAGTGGGGAGCCAGCAAGTCTGCTCTTTTACGTGGTTTCCCAGGAGTGGTCTGTATAAGTGCTATGCAGTTAAGAGAACTGCTTTTCTAAAGCAAAGGATGCTACCTGACGGAAGTTTGTGGGTGAAAGTCTGTGTTCTCAACAGTATCCTAAAAGGGTTTAACAGTATTTCCTTTTCTTGTTTCCATAGCCCACAGAGGAAGAAGCATCTTCAAAAGAGGATTCTACGCCTTCTAAGCCAGTGGTGGGGATTATTTATCCTCCTCCAGAAGTCAGAAATATTGTTGACAAGACTGCAAGCTTTGTGGCCAGGTAACATAGCTACTTCTGCTCAGGTGGGTCAGAGGTAGATGTCAGCCGGAAGAGTTCCAAATTAGCACAAAGGTAACACCTGGGCTTTTAAAGCGCCTCACTGTTGGTCTAGGCCTGTTAGTTTATCTAAAACCACTATATAGCAGTGGGGTGGTAGCATCTCTGACACAGTGGCCAAAGTGAGAGTCACACCTAGCTCTATAGTCACCAGGAGCTTCTACTATCAAAAAAGCTTGAGGAAGTGCCTGGAAAGCTTCTTTGTCACAAGGGGTATAGGGCTGTGTGTCTGTATTTGTCTGTGTCTGAGCTGCTGGCCTGAGTAAGATGAAATGGAGAGTTGATCATTCTCATTATGCAAGCACTGCATTCCACAGAACCTCAAGTGACCCATCTGCAAAAGTGAACAAAATGCTACTTCAGGGTTGTCAGGAGGCAAGAATGAAGTAATGGGACTGAATGCAATTCCGTTATGTCATGCAGGTGTTAGCTGTTTTTTCAGATGGGATGGAAAAAGGTGAGAGTCCTTTCCCTCCCTTCTTCCCACTGCACTGCACTTATGCACACTCAAAGATCCTTGGGTGGAATCCTTTTTTTTTTTTTTTTATTTGAGACGGTCTCACTTGGTCACCCTTGGTAGAGTGCCATGGTGTCACAACACACAACAACATCAAACTCTTGGTTTCCAGTGATTTCTCTTGCCTTAGCCTCCCAAGTAGCTGGGACTAGAGGTGCCCACCACAACGCCCGGCCATTTTTTGGTTGCAGCCATCCTTGTTGTTTGGCAGGCCCAGGCTGGATTCGAACCTGCCAGCTCAGGTGTATGTGGCTGGCACCTTAGCCCGTTGAGCCACAGTTACCGAGCCCATAATATTTTTTTAAAACTCAAATTAGTTGCTACTGTTTTTTTTTTTTTTTATAGAGACAGCGTCTCATTTTATCGCCCTCGGTAGAGTGCTATGGCATCACAAAGCTCACAGCAACCTTCAACTCCTGGGCTTAGGCGATTCTCTTGCCTCCGCCTCCCAAGTAACTGGGACTACAGGCGCCCACCTCAACACCCAGCTATTTTTCTGTTTTGCAGTTCGGCCAAGGCCGGGTTTGAACCCACCACCTTCAGTATATAGGGCCAGGGCCCTACTCACTGAGCCACAGGCGCCACCCTAGTTACCACTATTTTAAAAATTAGATTTTATAATTTGGGTGCCTGGGCCAGGCATGATAGCTCACTCCTATAATCGTAGAACTATGGGAGGCCGAAGCAGGTGGATTGTTTGAAGTTAAGAGTTTTAAGACTAGCCTGAGCAACATAGCAAGATCCTGTCTTTACAAAAATTAGAAAATTTAACTGAGCTCAGTGGTGCTCTCCTATAGTCCCAGCTATTCGGAAGGCTGAGGCAGAGGATCACTTGAGGAGTTTGAGGTTGCAGTGAGCTATGATCACACCATTGTTCTCATGCCTGGGCAACAAAGTGAGACTCCATCTCAAAAAAAAAAAAAAAAAAAAATGAGAATTACTCTTGACAAATTGGACAGCTCTTCCTGCTCACTCTGTCCTTCTTGGATATCTACTCTTCAGGGGGCCACCTTGAAGTCACTCCCCCAAGATAGATTCTGAATTACTATACATCATTTAATAGATATTCTGCCTTTCTCTACCTTCTAATAAAATTAAACATAGGTTACTCTGTTTAAGTATTTCTTTTTTTTTTTTTGAGACCGAACTTCAAGCTGTCACCCTGGATAGAGTGCTGTGACATCACAGCTCACAGCAACTTACTCCTGGGCTCAAGCGAGTCTCCTGCCTCCACCTCCCAAGTAGCTGGGACTACAGGCGCCCGCCACAACGCCCGGCTATTTTTTGGTTGCAGCCATCGTTGTTGTTTGGTGGGCCCAGGCTGGATTCGAACCCACCAGCTCAGGTGTACATGGCTGGCGCCTTAGCCCATTGAGCCACAGGCGCTGAGCCTTTGTTTAAGTATTTCACTGTGTCTGCTTTGTACAGAGTTGGCTCCTCACGTTTCAAGGGCTCTAATTAACCTGAGTATTCAGTTAAAAGCTGCTTTGTGGGCTTGGTGCCTGTAGCTCAAGCAGCTGAGGCACCAGCCACATAACACCAGAGCTGGTGGGTTCGAATCCAGCCAGGGCCTGCCAAACAATGACAACTCCAACCAAAAAAATAACTGGGCGTTTTGGTGGGTGCCTGAAGTCCCAGCTACTTGGGAGGCTGAGGTAAGAGAATCGCTTAAGCCCAGGAGTTGGAAGTTGCTGTGAGCTATGATACGACAGCACTCTACCTAGGGCAACAGCTTGAGGCTCTGTCTCAAAAAAAAAAAAAAAAAAGGCTGCTTTGTGCTTGATTGAACATTATTAGGTCATGTCAGCTTTAGAGTAGCAGGTGTTGGTTAAGATTAATGATTAGGGACAGCGCCTGTGGCTCAGTGAGTAGGGCCCCAGCCCCATATGCCGGAGGTGGCGGATTCAAACCCAGCCCCGGCCAAAAAAAAAAAAACTGCAAAAAAAATTAAAAGATAAGTGATTAGTGTCTTATAGCCACACTCATGCTTCCCTTTTCCCCCTGATATTTTAAAAACAATAAATAGGAAAAGGATGTTGAGTGAACAGTTACCATAGTTGCTACCAGCTGTTTTCACTTTTTCCCGTTTCCATCTGCCCCTTGGCATCCTTTTCTAGATCCCCGTAATGCTAGCAGGTATACTTTCACATTTTCTTTTCCCTTCATAGTGTGCTGTAGGCATTTTTCTGCATTGGTCAGTATCTTCCTGATGCTGCACAGTCAGCTTTTGAGGGGATGCATCGTGTTGAAGTGAAGGGCCTTCCTTAACTTGGCTATTTCCCTGTATTTTCCTTAGAGATTGTTTCTAGCAATTCAGTTTGGCATATGTAACTGTGGGGAAGTCTCTGAGCATTTTCTCTCCCTTTTAGATTGTTTCTTCTTTCTTTTTCTTTTCTTTTCAAGACAGAACTTCAAGCTGTCGCCCTGGGTAGAATGCCATGGCATCACAGCTCACAGCAACCTCCAACTCCTGGGCTCAAGCAATTCTCCTGCCTCCGCCTCCCAAGTAGCTGGGACTACAGGCACCCGCCACAGTGCTCAGCTATTTTTTTATTGCAGTTTGGCCAGGGCTGGTTTTGAACCCACCACCCTTGGTATATGTGTCCAGCCAGTACCCTGTCCACTGAGCCATAGGTGCCACCCTAGATTGCACCTTTCTTTCTTTTGAAGAGAATCAATGTAGTATGTTACCATGTTTAAAGATTTTGTTTTCTTTTGAGACACTCTCACTTTGTTGCCCTCAACAGTCTGTGGTGTCATAGCTCACAGCAATTTCAAATTCTTGGGTTTAAGTGATTCTCTTGCCTCAGCCTGCCGAGTAGCTGGGACTACAGGCCCCCACCACAACGCTTAGCTATTTTTAGAGACAGGGGTCTGCTCTTGCTCAGGCTGGTCTTGAACCCATGAGCTCAGGCAGTCCACCCATCTTGGCCTCCTAGAGTGCTAAGATTACAGGTATAAGCCACTGCATCCGGCCTAAAGATTTCTTAAAGATTTTGCCAGGTAGCTTTCTAATAGTTTTGTGTCATCCTGTGCTGCTATAGAAATAAGGTTCAAGGTCCCTTAAAAATAAACACACGTGGGTGGCGCCTGTGGCTTATCGAGTAGGATGCTGGCCCATATACCGAAGGTGGCGGGTTCAAACCCCGTCTTGGCTGAACTGCAAAACAGAAAAATAGGCGGCGCCTGTGGCTCAAAGGAGTAGGGTGCTGGCCTCATGTGCTGGACATGGCGGGTTCAAACCCAGCCCCGGCCAAAAACAGCCAAAAAAAAAAAAAAAAAAACCAGGAAAATAGCTGCGCGTTGTGGCGGGCACCTATAGTCCCAGCTACTCGGGAGGCTGAGGCAAGAGAATCGCCTAAGCCCAGAAGTTGGAGGTTGCTGTGAACTGTGTGACACCACAGCACTCCGAGGGCAATAAAGTGAGACTCTGTCTCTACAAAAAAAATAAAATAAAATAAAAATAAACACACATGCATATCTCTAGATTGAGTTCTAGCTACAGTGAGTACTTTCATATGCATTTCTAAAATCTTTGAACTTGCTTTCATTTGTGTTACAATGCAAGGACAGACTGAATTAACGTAAGAATGTAGCTGGGCACAGTGGCTCACACCTATAATCCTAGCCAAGGCGGGTAGATTGCTTGAGCTCAGGAGTTGCAGACCAACCTGAGCAAGAGTGAGACCTTGTCTCTACTAAAAATAGAAAAAGTAGCTGGATGTTATGATGGGTGCCTGTAGTCCTAGCTACTCAGGAGGCTGAGGCAGGAGGATCCTTGAGCCCAAGGAATTGAGGTTGCTGTGAGCTGTGATGATGCCATAGCACTCTACCTAGGGTGACAGAGTGAGACTGTCTCAAAAAATAAATAAATAAGCATGCAGGACTGTGCTTTATACTTCTGCTAGGTTCACATTCACGGAGTATGCAGCAACAATCCATAACCGATTGTCTAAAAGGAATTTTTTCTCTTCCCTTTCCTGTATTTTTCTGTCAAGAAACTGAAGTGGAAATTACCCTTAAAAATCCCACCAGCTGGGTTGAGTCAGAATCATGTCTTTTTCTGCTAAAATCTTGTGTTGCAGAATATATTTCTAAAATTAACAATAAGCTAATTTAAAACAACAGACTATTTTGGAATGAATATGCCTGCCTTCTCATTGTTTTAACTTTCACGTTATTCCCAGATGTGTGAGCTTACAGCTTAGGCAGTGATATAGGAGACAACTAAGGCTCCTTTTTTCTAGCAGCCCTTCCATCTGCCCGGGGCATTTGCTGGGCATGGTGGCCTAGTTTAGCAGGATTTTTGAGTGTACATTCACCCTCCTCCTCATGTGTGGTTTGTATTATTTAAAGAGTGGAAGGAAGTAGTTTTTCCCAAAGCATGAGGTTCCAGTTGGACTAACATGCTATCAAATTGAGACCTCATGGGCGTGATGCCGGGCGTGACCACAACTTGCTGAGGAGCTGGCCTGGGTGTCGATGACCCCCTGCATGGCATAGCTCGCTGTGGCTAATCTGAAGCACAGCACTGCCTGCACCTTGCCCTGCCTTCTCACAGTACCAGGCATGTGGAAGTCTGAAGAAAGTCAAGCCACCTGGGGAGCATCAGCCCCTGGGGCCGTCCCTGGATGTGTTTGGGGCAGCTCTAAGAACAGGATTCTGGCCAGAAAAGTGATGGAAGTGCCACAGACATGTTCAATATTTGTGGAACAGCCCTTTTTAGCCTTCAAAGGAGTAATAGTCCCTCCTAGTCTTCAAAGGAATAACAGCCCCTAGCATTTGCAGGCCACAGTATGATTCAAAAAGGCTTTTGCACCTCCTTAAGTATTTGATCTTCTTAATTTGATTTCAAGGTAGAGAGGGAAGGTGGTATTAGCAGCATTTTATGTGTCAGGAAATTGAGGCAAAAAGTAGTTTGGTAACATGCTATGGTTCAGTGAGTCTGTAGTGAACATGAAACTGGAATGTATCCAGACCAACACAGGTATGTGAGTGTGGCACCTTGAAGTATTACCACCAAGATTTTTTTTAAAATCAGGGTTCCCTAAACATTGTGTTGGGGCATTTTTTCATTATCCTGAGGTTTTGAGGACATACATGCTGGGTCCCTGGGACATAACTGGGCAACCAGTTCAGGCACAGAAAATGATGGGAGACCATTCCCACAGGTCTAACAACCCCTGTCTTCTGACTGTGCCTTAGTAGTATAAATCTGGGTCCTATGGAGTAGGTTTCCTATGTAGGCTTCACCAGTATAGGTGGCATGATTTTAGACAGTGCCTGGACAAGGCATCAAATCATTAAATTTTTGTTTTTTTAGTCTTTTCTCATTACATAAAGGATGCAATCCCAATTTGGTGCTATCATCGTGTATTTGTATCTCTTTAGCAATGCTAATCTCTCCCACCCCTCACTCAGTTGCCCAGGCTAGAGTGCTATGGTGTCAGTCTAGCTCACAGAAACCTCAAACTCCTAGGCTAAAGTGATCCTCTTGCCTCAGCCTCCTGAGTAATTGCAACTACAAGCACCTGCCACAATACCCAGCTAATTTTTTCTGTTTTTAATATCCTGCCTTGGCCTCCCAGAATGCTAGGATTACAGGCATGAGCCATCATGCCCAGCCATAATCTCCCGTTTTAACTAAGAGAATTAGCCTCAGTAAACTTGAAGCTAAATAGATTTTGACAACTTTTTTTCATTGTATGCACTTTTGACTCTTTTTTTCTTTAATTATTTTTATTGGGGAGGGGGAGGTATAGACAAGGTCTCACTATGTTGCCCAGGCTGGTCTCAAACTCCTGGGCTTCAGCGATCCTCCCACTTCAATTTCCACCTCAGCTTCCTGAGTAGCTGGATTTATGGGTGAAAGCCACTGCACCCAGATTAATAGATTTTTTAAATAAATAAATTTAATTAAAAGAAAAAAACAGTAGCCCAGATGATTTTAGAAATGACAACTGGCAGAGGAGCTAAGGAATGATGGAGGCTGAGGAGACCTTATAGTCTCCTGGTTCAGGCTGAATGAGGCAGATACAACTGGTGGCTTATACTAGGAGGCCAAGGAGGATGTCTGCTATGCTGAAGGATGGGCTGGCACAAACAGTGGGTGGTGGCAGGAAGGAAGCACAAATGGACAATGTTCAGGATCTAAGTAATTACAAAGGTTGTTGTGATAATTCTTCTGTCTTCCTTTCAGAAATGGACCTGAATTTGAAGCTAGGATACGACAGAACGAGATCAACAACCCCAAGTTCAACTTCCTGAACCCCAATGACCCTTATCATGCTTACTACCGCCACAAGGTCAGCGAGTTCAAGGAGGGAAAGGCTCAGGAGCCCTCAGCTGCCATCCCCAAGGTCATGCAGCAGCAGCAGGCCACCCAGCAGCAACTTCCCCAGAAGGTTTGGAACTCAGCCCCTTTGCTCACTGCCAACCGGGAAGTAAGAATAAGGAATAAAGTGTACATAATTAACCCTCATGGCCTAACCTCACAACCTCCCAGAGAGAGAAGTGAGGTTGTCATCCCAGTCTCATAGAGGCAGATTTTGAGGCTCAGACAGCTAAGTATTGATAATAGTTGGTATTTCCTGAACACTGCTTATCAAGTTCTCTCCTCAGTACTATAGGAGCTTTGTCTCAGTGACTCCTCACAGAGGCTTCATGAGGAGCCTGACAGAGTGACCATTTTATAGATGAGGAATCTGAGGGTTGGAGGTATGATTTATCAGGGCCTGGATCATACATGGGTTGAGTGCAGTGTCCTGGTAATGCGGAGGACTTCCTGTCTGACTGTGCTGAAGGAGGCAGTGTGGTATTGGATCCCTTCTTGTGCCATCCCTTCTGTTTCATCTTCCCAACTTCTCTCCACCTGGTCTGCCCTAATACCATACTCCACAAACTGAGGCCCAGCACTAGGATCTGTTAGAGTTGTCAGTGAAGACAGAGGCTAACACATTTTGCTTTCCTGTGCAGACCTGTGCTGGTCCATTTTGCTATATTCATGAACCAGAGTAGAAGCAGCAGCTCCTTGATTTGCAGTGGGATGTAAAGGTTGAGGTCAGGTTCTAAAGAAATGCTTTGCAGTTGATTACTTCTAGGGCTTTGGGCTACTTCAGTTTCCACAACTATAAAAAGGATCCATATTATCTGTTCTGTGTATGTCATGGTACATGTGGAGGTCATGGAAACACTTTCTACAGTGGGGTTCTCTGCACACATGTCGGCTTTACTGCTTTCCATCACCTTAGGGGGATTTAGTAAACTGGGTTCCTGTTGGATCTTCTGCCATCCAGTTTTGGCCCTCAATTTCAGGGCAGGAGCAAAGATAACAGAGGGGCATGGGTCTTGAAGCTGTTCAGGGAGTCAGGCTACAATTGGCCACGAAATTGGATGTTTTTGTGTGAGTTAGGATTCTTTAAAACAAACTGCCGTTGATGTGTACAGAAAACATAGAGGTCCATGGCCATCCTGCTTAGAGGGGAGGGGGCATTCCTGTCCACTCAGTCTGGAGCCTGTCCACCCTTGTACATCTTTCCTCACATTCCCTCTGCTTCTTAGGTCCAAGCCCAGGTGATCCAAGAGACCATTGTACCCAAAGAACCCCCTCCTGAGTTTGAATTCATCGCTGACCCCCCCTCCATCTCAGCCTTTGACCTGGATGTGGTGAAGTTGACAGCTCAATTTGTGGCCAGAAATGGACGCCAGTTTCTGACACAACTGATGCAGAAAGAACAGCGCAACTACCAGTTTGACTTTCTCCGCCCACAGCACAGTCTTTTCAACTATTTCACAAAGCTGGTGGAACAATATACCAAGGTGCCTGGTCAGGGTGGGAACGGGGATGGTGGACCCAGAGAAGGAAAGCATATTGCCACCGGAAGCACTCTTCTCTACTCACTGTAGAACAATGCTACCCTGTGGGGACTCTGAGCAATTTTGTTATGAATCTCAGTTTAATGTAAAATCTTGATTTCTATTCAGTTATTTCTTCAAATGCAACACAGAAAACTTCTAAAGAGATATGAAGAACATGGTTACCAACTACCATTAGGTAGTTGCCCACTGTCTGACAAAGGCCAAGTGGTGCTAGGTGTTTTTAAGTACATTTCCATTTCAGTTACTTGATACAGGGCCTGAGAAGAAGCAAGCCCTTAACAATTGCCTCTTTTTACCTAAAGAATACATTTAAGTGTCTTCCCCCATTTTTCAGAAGCAGAAACAGGCTTAGAAAGGTGATCTATGAGCTAGTAGAGATTTAAACCAACATTTGACTCTAAAACCTTTGTTCTTCACCCTGTAAAGTGCATTAAATGAGAAATACCATTTAAGTAGGCATTGAGAAATGTAATATAAGTCAGTATAACTGACATTATTGAGTGATTAACACATGCAACAACTTATTTAATCTCTAATAGCGTATAAGGTAGCCATTATTATGATCACTTTTACAGAAGAGAAAACTAAGGCACAGAGGAGTTAACTTGGCCAGAGTTACACAGCCAGGACATTGCAGAGCCTTGCTATCTGGCATTTTTACTCCAGACCCTGGTATCTTAATTACCATGTGACATTGCTGCAGTCAAATATTTAAAATAATCAGATCATTAGTTTATTGCAAAGTACAGTGGTAAAGATTTGCCTGTGGTGCATTTCCCTTGCTGTACTTACAGGGGAATAAGCGTAGCAAGTGGGATGGTATGTACATCTGTTCTTGATGTCTCAAACTAACACATTAAAAAAAATATGACTTGAAAATACTCATAAGAATTTCTTCTGACTTCCCTCGAAGTACTATACATAATTAGAATTGTGAAAGTACGTGTGTTCATTAAAAAATGAACAAATCCAAAAGCTAGTAGAAGAGCTAAAATAACAATCACTGAAGGCCAAAGGGTTACTATAAGTACACAGCATCAATTTTTAATGAGCCATGTGTTAATTTCCCTCAGTGGACTATTTCCAGGGTTAAAAGTCCCCAGATCCCTTTTTATTTTGTTAACTTTTCTGTTTTTCTCTCTCAAAACACTTGGGTATTGGTATGTACTATTCTAACCCAAGGGCACTGGTGTCTGCTTCTAGCCAAGGAAGACTATGCGTGGATAGATTGTAAGAGGTATGAGAAGGATTGGGGTGGGGTGAGCCTCTTTACCAGTGGCAGTAGATACTATTGGGGCAGTTAGAATGGCTGGCTGTTTAGAACAAAATCAGCATTTATTTTCTCAGTCAGTACACATTACCAAACTTTATTCGGGGTTTTGGATATGTGATAGTGCACAGAAGACAAAAATGCCTGCATGGAGTTTCTAGTCTAGTAGGGAGGAGACAAGTACAACATCATTGTATGTCAGATAATACTAAATGTTACGGAGAAAAAGAAAGGGGAAACAAATACAGAGAGGTGGGGCAGGATAGGCTGTAGTCTTCAGAAGGGTAGTCAGGAGAGGCCTGAGTAATACTTTGAAAAGAGAGAGAGTAAACCAGTCTCATGGAAGCAGCCATCTTTCCCTATCTGAGTAATCAGCCAGTCCTGTGCGTATGTTGCCTGCTAATCCTTGAAGCAACCTTTTTAAGTTGATGGTGCTAACTTTTAAGTGATGGTGTCACCATTTTGCAGAAGGAAACCAAGTTATTGGGTTAAGTAACTTGCCCAAAGTCCAAGTGAAGCTGAGATTGGGACCCAGAATCCCACGCTCTCATCTCCTCTCCTAAGCCTTAGAGCCACCCTCTGTCCCATGTTATGGTACACTTTCAGTTGTTTAACTCTTCTGCGTTTTATTTAGATTTTGATTCCTCCAAAAGGATTATTTTCAAAGCTCAAGAAAGAGGCTGAAAACCCCCGAGAAGTTTTGGATCAGGTAAATAGTAAATAATGATGGAGGTTCTGCTGTGTGGGTTTTGTTTTGCCTTTGAATATATCTCTGAGATGGCTTGGCGCCTGTAGCTCATGGTTAGGGCGCCGGCCACATGCACTGGGGCTGGTCGGCTTGAACCTAGCCAGGGCCTGCTAAAAACAGCAATGACAACAATAACAAAAAAATAGTCAGGTGTTGTGACAGGTGCCTGTAGTCCCAGCTGCTGGGAGGCTGAAGCAAGAAAACCGCTTAAGCCCAAGAGTTTGAGGTTGCTATAAGCTGTGACACCACAGTACACTACTGAGGGTGACATAGTAAGACTGTCTCAAAAAAAAAAAAAAACTGAGGCCATACCTTGTTGTGTTCCAGGCACAGGAGTAGTGGGAAGAAAGGCCTGTGGTTACAAAGGCCAAAGAAACCTGGATTCCATATGCTTCCCAATATACCACTACTTTCTACTCTGCTCTCAGATTCAATATGTTTCTTTTCTACTCTGGCTAGAAAGCCAGCTTCCGAGCAGGTCCTCTGGTGATAGATGCTATTTGGAGTACCCAGGTTTTCAGAGTCATGAAAGCATTTTGGTGCTGGCTGGGTTTGGTGGCTGCAGGAAGGCTTTTGTTTCTCAGGATCTCAGCCTTCTTCTCTTGAGAACTATAGGCTTCCTGGAGGATTTTGCAAGACTGTTGGCATAGAGTCCCTTGCCAAGTCGAAAAGAAAACTTTGAACAAATAGTTGCTCTTAGGGTCTAGACAGAAGATGGTTTCTGCAGCATTTAGAATTTTCATCTGTCCAAACTCTGCGTGTGACTGAAACCAAATGCAAATACCATAATTTGCTCCAGGAAGTTCTGGTTTTGGTGAAAGCCCTTCAGCTGATAGCCCCATGGGGAATAAATAGACTCTGATCCAGCTTAGTACTGTGCTGTTTCCCATCAGGTGTGTTACCGAGTGGAATGGGCTAAGTTCCAGGAGCGTGAGAGGAAGAAGGAAGAAGAGGAGAAGGAGAAGGAGCGGGTAGCTTATGCTCAGATTGACTGGCATGATTTTGTGGTTGTGGAAACAGTGGACTTTCAACCCAATGAGCAAGGTAAGTCTATGAGGGGAGTGACTTCAGATGGGGAGCCAGGAACTCTGAGCCATCACAGGAGACCTTGTAAAAGTATTCTCAGGGAACAGCCGAACCTCACAGTGGGCTTTATTAGTCGGAATCTCGCAGAGGGCTTTTATCTGTTTCCTTTCTGTTCCCAGAAGACTTTGTCCAAGTTAAATCCAGTTCCACAAATACATATCATACGGGACCCTGGGAGGGCCTCTGGAGATAGGGAGAGTAATCAGACATAGCCCCAGCTCTTAGAGAGCTCAGACAAACAGTGTAGTAGACTGGTCTTTGATAAGGAATACCTTTGACTCTGGCTTGCCCTCTGGTAGGGAATTTCCCTCCCCCAACTACGCCAGAGGAGCTGGGTGCTCGAATCCTCATCCAGGAGCGCTATGAGAAGTTTGGGGAGAGTGAAGAGGTCGAGATGGAAGTTGAGTCTGATGAGGAGGACGACAAACAGGAGAAAGCAGAGGAGCCTCCTTCCCAGTTGGACCAGGACACCCAAGTGCAAGACATGGACGAGGTGAGCTGGGTGGGCCTGTGGGATGACCTTTTTCCATGGAGCCCCAGGAGATGGGGGTACTCTCCACCAGAGTCAGATATCAGCTCCCTCATGTAGCTTATAAGGCAGCGTGGGTCCTAAATAAGGCTGTACACTTGCCTAACTTCAGACAGCACAGAGCCTCTTTCCAGATTTGGCAGTAAAGATTCATTCACAAGCAAAGATCTAAAAGCTGTGGCCGTCTCTTTACCCACTGCCTCATGCTAGCTTTCATTTAGGGGGCTGTCTGTATTATACTAGGCTTTGGTATATTTTTAGGTCCTAGCTAGGCCTCAAGTTCCCAGAATTTCAGGCCAACCCTTCTAGCAGCATAAAGTGTCCAGAGCCAAACTGCTCTCCCCCCTTAAAAAGAATTTGTGTACAGTCTAAGAAGAAAGGGCCCCTGTGTCTGTGGGAATTGACTTTTTCTCTTCCTCCCAGCATTGCTCTGTGCACAGCTACCATTGAGTGCTGCCTCGCCCCCGTGCCCCTCCCCAGCATGTCAAGTGCCCTTGGCCTCTTGGGACTGCCTGGTGCCAGCTTCTGGAAATGCCTAGGAGGAATGTTAGCCCCATAACCCCCAGTGCTCCCATTCATGCTGTGAGGAAGCAGCTTGGCCTGCTGCCGGCTGGCCTCAGCTGCCCTTGGAGGCTTAGCACATGGACGCTGGCTGGCAGAAGCCAGGGCTCAGCTCCAGGGAGGTGGCTTCTCATCCCCTCTGAGTACTGCCACTTTGCTTTTCAGGGTTCGGATGATGAAGAAGAAGGGCAGAAGGTGCCCCCACCCCCCGAAACACCCATGCCTCCACCTCTTCCCCCAACTCCAGACCAAGTCATTGTCCGCAAGGACTATGATCCCAAAGGTATGGCCTATTTCCTAGCGCTTTGACTGCCTGGGAAGAGTCTGTATGCCCTTGTGTGGCTATCTGTTTCTGAGAGGGCTTGAGGTGGCTTGTTCTAACAGCATTGATAGCTAATTGTAGGCATTGTGGTGGGGAAATACAACTTATTCATCTTGGTGTCTGGTGCCCTGTACAGGTACCAGGTATAAGGGTAGCTCTGAACAAATTTGTTTTGAATGAATGATGCACCCATCTTTTAACCCAAGCTGCTACCCTGTGTTCTTACTCAAACTTTTGTATCCCTTTAGCTTCCAAGCCCCTGCCTCCAGCCCCTGCTCCAGATGAATATCTTGTGTCCCCCATCACTGGGGAGAAGATCCCTGCCAGCAAAATGCAGGAACACATGCGCATTGGGCTTCTCGACCCCCGCTGGCTGGAGCAGCGCGATCGTTCCATTCGTGAGAAGCAGAGTGATGATGAGGTGTATGCACCAGGTGAGTGAGAATTCCAGGAAAGTCCATGGGAATTTCCAAATTACAGCCAGCTTTCTTTAGCAAACTTAGGAAGCAACAATTGAGATTAACAAAAGCTTTTGAGGATAGGTGCAGCACTTAATGTTGTAAAAGAACTCCCTGTTTTCCGGACGAACTCCCCATAGGAACCTTCCAGAGGTGGACACTGGTGCAGATGACATATGCCTGATGACATCCCAGAGCAAGATCTGGCTGTGGCTAAGAGGGTTGCTCATTCCTGTGGCTTTCTTAGAATGAGGGCACTGATGGCAAGAGTACGCTGAGCTCCTTGGAATGCAAAACATTTGCTACAGTGTGAGAAGCAGACAATAGGGAGGGAACCATCTGGAGGTGGGAGACCAGGCTTGACTCTATACTTCCCACTCATGTGGACCTATGTGCACAGTTTGCCCTCTCTGGCTCAAAGAGGGCCTTTTATAAGTCAGAGGGGTTTGTAGGCTTAGTACCAATTGAGCAGCTTTCCCCAGCTTCTGAAGACAACAGTGCCATCCTGGAGGCCAGAGCCACCCTTATTCCAGCTTCCCCCCTGCACACCAGGAAAGCTGCTGCCTTGTCAGAAGGACACCTGGTTTAGTTTCCTTTTCTGTCCCTGCCTCTAATCTGTGACTGTGTATAGGTCTTGATATTGAGAGCAGCTTGAAGCAGTTGGCTGAGCGGCGTACTGACATCTTTGGTGTAGAGGAAACCGCCATTGGAAAGAAGATCGGTGAGGAGGAGATCCAAAAGCCAGAGGAAAAGGTGTGGCTAATGGATCCTAGTGCCTTCTCTGCCCTTAGGTCCCCACACATGGGTTTAGTTTCAGGAGTCCTGATAAGCTTTGTCTTTGCTTTCCCATATAGGTGACCTGGGATGGCCACTCAGGCAGCATGGCCCGGACCCAGCAGGCTGCCCAGGCCAACATCACTCTCCAGGAACAGATTGAGGCCATCCATAAGGCCAAGGGCCTGGTGCCAGAAGATGACACCAAAGAGAAGATTGGTCCAAGCAAGCCCAATGAAATCCCCCAGCAGCCACCACCTCCGTCTTCAGCCACCAACATCCCCAGCTCAGCCCCACCCATCACCTCAGTGCCCCGACCACCCACAGTAAGCCAGCAGCCACCCTGTGACTGACTTTTTAGACTTTTTTTGGATGTTGGGGTTAGATATTATTGACTGAGAAGGGCAGCTACCTTACAGTGAGGACTGGATGCTGAGTAGGTCAAGTTGAAAGACTTAGAAACCTTTGAAAGGAAGTGGGATCTTCTGTCCTGTTCTGTCTTCAGAGAAGGATTGGATCAGGTAGGGGGCAAATGTGAGAAGCCAGCTTATGATAAAAAAAGGCTGCAGAGCTTAGTGGTCTTTGAATACTCCTGGCTTGTCCCCAGGAGGTTAGAGGTCAGCCTCTTAGTGGTTCTCATTGTTTGCCACAAGCAACTGTTTGAGTTTGTGTTGCATCCCAAGTGGAGGGTTTGCCCTGGGCCTCTCAGCCTTGTAGTTTGTCAGGTGCCCGATGTGAGGCTGTAGTCTCTCAGCCCCATCATGAGGACTGTAGGTGGCCACTCGCCAGCTATGTGTACCCTTGGCTTCCTATCACCTGTGGGTCCCTTACCCTCCACAGATGCCGCCTCCCGTCCGTACTACAGTTGTGTCTGCAGTACCTGTCATGCCCCGCCCCCCAATGGCATCTGTAGTCCGGCTGCCTCCTGGCTCAGTGATTGCCCCTATGCCACCCATCATTCACGCACCCAGGATCAACGTGGTGCCCATGCCTCCTTCTGCCCCTCCTATCATGGCACCCCGCCCACCCCCGATGATTGTGCCAACAGGTGAGTGTCTCAACAGCTTTCTAGGTTACTGGGTCCAGGACCACAGGCCACACACTTGTCAGCAGAGCAGTGGCTGATATTACTACCAATTATTGTAACTGGCTGTTCAGTCCAGAGGATGGTCCTTGCTCCCATGTGAATGATCCCCAAACCTGAAATTGGGAGCCTGGAACCCCAGCCCCTAGAGGAGATGAGTCTGAAATGGCATAGCTGGTGTCTACACTCAAGAGGAGAGGCCTCAGATAGGCTCAGAAGCCTGGTGGGTGCTTGTTGTTGGCTGGTACCCACTCCATCCATCGGTCCTCCCCTTTGTCCACTCTCCTGCTACCATGGAGAACTAAGCATTTTACAGCCTCCTAGGTGTCTGCCAGGAAACCTGCTGCTGGCCAGTCGAAGGTGTATCAGTTCACACCTCTGATTAGGAGGAACCTTTGAAATTTCCCCCTTTTAAGTTCTTACCAGCCCTGAGTCCTGGATCTGTTCTTCTAACTCTTGAGGCTGCTTCCTGTCTTTGCAGCCTTTGTGCCTGCTCCACCTGTGGCACCTGTCCCAGCTCCAGCCCCAATGCCCCCCGTACATCCCCCACCCCCCATGGAAGATGAGCCTGCCTCGAAGAAACTGAAGACAGAGGATAGCCTCATGCCTGAAGAAGAGTTCCTGCGTAGGAACAAGGTATATGGTTGTAGAGTGTCACTTGTGTCCTGGAATGTCTAGCTAGGGGGGCCCATTCTACCCTAGCCACATATTCCCCTGGCTGACCTGATTCCACTTAATGGTTTTGGCTTCTGGGACCTAGGCCAGCCATTGGAGGGTTCTTTGGGCTTCTGAGTACACATTAAATGTGGGATCAGCAGTTGGAAGAGTGATTCTTAAATCCATTGTGCCCTTCCTCCCAGTTGGACCCCTTAGGAGGGCTGCCTATTGGGATAGGGCCCTAGTGTGCCTACTGGAATAAGGGGGAGGTAGGAACCATGGCATTGTTGGTGCCTAGGAAAACTGGTAGGCTCCAGTTGAGGAGGCAAAGAAATAGCCCCAGTCCCTGCTTCCACAGTGTATTTAATCAAGTCTTTTTTTTTTTCTTTTTTCTTTTTTCTTTTTTTTTTTTTTTTTTTTTTTTTTTTTGAGACAGAGCCTCAAGCTGTCACCCTGGGTAGAGTGCCGTGGCATCACAGCTCACAGCAACCTCCAGGTCCTGGGCTTGAGCAATTTCTCTTGCCTCTTCTCCCAAGTAGCTGGGACTACAGGCACATATCATAACAGCCAGATGTTTTTTGGTTGTAGTTGTCATTGTTGTTTGGTAGACCCGGCCTGGTTCGAACCTGCCAGCTCTGGTGTATGTGGCTGGCACCTTAGTCATCTGAGCTACAGGTGCCAAGCCTTTTTTTTTTTTTTTTTGAAACAGTTTCATTATGTTACCCTCGGTAGAGTGCAATGACATCATAGCTCACAGCAACCTCAAACTCTTGGGCTTAAGCAATTCTCTTGCCTCAGTCTCCCAAGTACCTCATACCAGGTATCCACCATAATGCCCAGCTATTTTTGTTGTTGTTGTTAATTGTAGTTGTTATTATTGAACAGACCCAGGCCGGATTCAAACCTGCCAGCCCTGGTATGTGGCTGGTGCCCTGCTCACTGAGCTATGGGCACCGAGCCTAATCAAATCTTTTTTTTTTTTTTTTTCCTTTTTTTTTTGTAGAGACAGAGTCTCACTTTATCGCCCTCGGTAGAGTGCCATGGTGTCACACAGCCCATAGCAACCTCCAACTCCTGGGCGTAGGCAATTGTCTTGCCTCAGCCTCCTGAGTAGCTGGGACTACAGGCACCTGCCACAAGCCCAGCTATTTTTCTGTCTTGCAGTTCAGCCGAGGCCGGGTTTGAACCCGCCACCTTTGGTATATGGGGCCGGTGCCCTACTCGATGGTCCACAGGCACTGCCCTGACCAAGTGTTTTTTAATTTTCTTTTTAATAATAGTCCTCATTTCTTGAGCACTTACTCAAGTGCCAGGATAGAGCAAAGCACTTTACAGGTATTTTCCCATTTAATGCTCACAACAGTTGTACTGATAGTAGCATTTTGCTCACAGAGGCTAGTTAAATGGGAAGCTAAATTAGGAACCCAGGTTTTTTCCTCCTTGTGATGCTTCTTAGGGTTTGCAGAGCATTTTCACTACTTTAGCTCCAAACTCAACCAGGAGGCAAAGCAGAGATGGTTTTAAAGAAAAGAAAAACCATATCTTTTTCTTTTTTTTTTTTTTACATTTTTTCTTTCATTTTATTTATTTTTTATTTATTTATTTATTTTTTTTTGGTAGAGACAGAGACTCACTTTATGGTCCTCGGTAGAATGCTATGACATCTACACAACTCACAGCAAGCTCCAACTCCTAGGCTTAGGCTGTTATCTTGCCTCAGCCTCCCGAGTAGCTGGGACTACAGGCGCCCACCATAACTCCTGGCTATTTTTCTGTTTTTTGCAGTTCAGCCGAGGCTGGGTTTGAACCCGCTACCTTCGGTATATGGGGCTGGTGCCCTACTCGATGATCCACAGCCGCCTCCCTCTCTTTCTTCTTTTTGAGACATTGTCTCATTTGGTCGCCCTTGGTAGAGCGGCGTAACAGAAGTTAGCTTATGACAATCTCAAACTCTTGGGTTCAAGTAATCTTGCTTCAGCCTCCCAAATAGCTGGGGCTACAGGTGCCTGTCACAATGCCTGGCTATTTTTAGAGATTGGGACTCGCACTTGCTCAGGCTAGTCTCGAACCTGTGAGCTCAAGCAGTCCACCTGCCTCAGGTTTCCAGGGGCTGGGTGAGCCACCATGCCCAGACTAAGAAACCAAATCTTTTTTTTTTTTTTTTTTTTTGTAGAGACAGTGTTTCACTTTATCGCCCTCAACATCACACCTCACAGCAACCTCCAACTCCTGGGCTTAGGCGATTCTCTTGCCTCAGCCTTCCAAGTAGCTGGGACTACAAGTGCCTGCTACCATGCCCGGCTATTTTTTTGTTGCAGTATGGCTGGGGCTGGGTTTGAATCCTCCACCCTCAATATATGGGGCCAGCATCCTACTCACTGAGCCACAGGCGCCACCCCAAGAAACCAAATCTTAAAAGGGGGAAGTGATTGTATAACAACGAGTGTGATCAGTCGTCAACTGGGCCAGAATCCAGGTGTTTAGAAGCATAGGTAATAGTATTTGGACTGGTCCAGGGATAGCATTGAATAAGGTTCCTGATTGGCTCAGGGTTTTACAGACATAATGACCACCTCCTATTTTGCAGGGTCCAGTGTCCATCAAAGTCCAGGTACCTAACATGCAGGATAAGACAGAATGGAAACTGAATGGGCAGGTGCTGGTCTTCACCCTCCCGCTCACAGACCAGGTATGAGTTGCTGCTACCAACTGGCATTTGGTGCACAGAAACCAAGGGGAGTGGACATCTTTCAGCAGGCCTTATCAAGGGAATAAATGATCTCTTCTTGGTCCTATAGGTCTCTGTCATTAAGGTGAAAATTCACGAAGCTACAGGCATGCCTGCAGGGAAACAAAAGCTGCAGTATGAGGTGAGTCGGTGCCCATAGTCCTGCCCCCTGGGCCCCAACAGCTCTGCCATTACAGAAGCTAAATCCCAGGTGAAAACACAGTGGGGACTGGAGAAACATCTGGGTATGGCCAGCTACCTGGGTCCATCCTAAAAGTGGGAATGCTAGGGCAGGCAAGTCTGACTGTGAGATTCTGGCAGGGTCACAGTAGTCCTAGTAGTTTTGATTAGGGGTAGAAATCTAAGGACAAGACTTGGGAGGTTTCCTGACCCAGTGGTGGGGTCTTCCTAGCGGTGTGCCCTCTAACAACCTGGTGTTGTGCATGGGCATAGAGGTGTAGTCCATTCCAGCCTGGTGTCTGCCAGGTCACATGCAGGGCTATCTTCTCCCTCTTTGGATTTTAACAGATCTCCTCTCTGGGCCTCGCTTTCCTTTTCGGTGATTCTCTTAAGATCTTATGATGTGGCAGTGCCCATAGCTCAATGGGTAGGGCATCAGCCACGTACACTGAGGCTGGCGAGTTCGAACCCAGTCTGGGCCAGCTAAAACAACAGAGACAACTGCAACCAAAAAAATAGCCAGATGGGAGGATGGGTGGAGGGAAGACGATTGGTAGGATTACAACTACGGTGCAGCTTAGAAGGGTACAGGTGAAGCTTACTAAATGCAGAGTACACATGTCTTCATATAGTGATTAAGAAAATGCCATGAAGGCTGTGTTAAACAGTTTGATGAAAATATTTCAGACTGTATATGAAGTCAGCACATTGTACCCCATGATTGCACTAATGTACACAATTGCCTGTAGTCCCAGCTACTTGGGAGGCTGAGGCAAGAGAATCTTAAGCCTAAGAGTTTGAGGTTGTTGTGACCTGTGACTCACGGCACTCTACCCAGGGCAACAACTTGAGACTGTCTCAAAGAAAAAAAAAAGATCTTATGATTTGAGAGTCAAAACACCATGGGATTAATCAGGGCCAGTTTTCGGGGGAGTTAAGCTTTGAATCAAATGTTGTCAAAGGGGAAGAACACAAATTTTGGAAAGAAGGAGAAGAGGTAGGAGGAAAAAGGCAGGAGCCTTTTCACTCCCCTGCCTCCTGGGTTCCTACAATCTCCTTTATTTTGTAAGTTCAGAGTGTGAACGAGCTAAGTTCAGAGTTGTACAACAGCAGTGTACCCCAGGCAAATTGTCCCTCACTAAGGAAGGCATGGTCTTTGTTTTTCAGGGCATCTTCATCAAGGATTCCAACTCACTGGCTTACTACAATATGGCCAATGGTGCTATCATCCATCTGGCCCTCAAGGAGAGAGGCGGGAGGAAGAAATAAAAAAAGAGAAACTCCGCTGTCAGATCCCTGCCTTTGTACCTCTCCTGTATTCCACCCCCTGCCCCAGAGCCAGGAGGCCTACCTTGGGCTTTGGGTTCTGCCTGCATATTTTTTTCCTCTAACTCACTTTAAGTTGTTCTTTAGAGGTTCGCTTCTCCTACCCCTTCCCCACATTGATAAGAGTAGCAAGACTTCCTAAGCCACTCTCTGGAACTCCTTTATGTTAGAGCCTTGATTATAGGGCATTCATTTCTTCAGGCAGCCCATTAAGAACTGAGAGCCCAGGGATATCCTACAGGACAGTTTCATAGTCTGATAGAAGATGGTTGTTACTGTCTTTAATCATTTTGTGTCTTGCCATGGACTATCTAATAAACCTCTTGGACTCTCTTGTGAAATCACTGTGATAAGACTTGTCCCTTGGCCACCTGTACCCTGTCCAGACTTAAGGCCTTGGGAACACTGCATGATGCTATGTGGCTTCTTTCTGCTCTGAGCCATGCTGGGGTTTGCAACTAAATTCTTGCTTCCATCTTATCTTTTACGTTTTAGAATCTTTCTTCTTAAGCTTTTAGAAAGCATTATATTTGTGTTGCCTTTTTAAAGCTTTGGGACTCTCCAAAGGCCTATTCCTTTGTATTTATCGGACTAATAATAAGAAGCCTTCAGCATGCCAGGCACCACAGAAGAACAAGGACAAGGGGTACAGTCCCTGGTTCAGTGGGCCCCAGAGACACATACATAGAGGGTAGCAGTTTCCTGTAGGCCTGGAATCACCTATTACCTGATTGGCTTTAGGGCCCTTGGCAGAGCTTCACTAGTGTGTGGATATGATGAGGTCTCTTGAAAATGTATTTATTTAATAAATGTGCCAAGGTCATACACTGTTCTAAGGATTATATAAAATTTAATTTACCGTTTGAAGCGGTCTAAAATTCTAACTCATAATAGTATTCCTATTTAACACTTGAGTAAACTGAGACAGGGTAAGTTGCTTGCTTATAGTCACGCAGTATTAAGGAAAAGAGAATGTGTGCACAGTCCTGGTGCCTGAGTAAGGGCCATATGTAGGCTGTTATTTTTGGAATCAAGCTAGTCTGGAGATACCCGTGGCTTTAGGTGTTAAGAACAAGGAAGATGAGAGCCTTTTGATAACAGTTTCCTGGTTTTAAAGCTAAAACGCGTCTCATTCTGAGGATCTTATGTGTATTAGCCTCTTAAGGGTTCCCAATGTGTTTTAATTGCAGTCCCTCCATGTGATCCTTCTAGCTGCCCCATCAGTCATCTCCGGTGCTTAGAGGTTTTCCCAAGGTCACAAAATCACCTGTCTAGTCACCAACCTGTCCCTGCCTCTCCCCATCAGCCAAGCTCAAAGCCCTCAATTCCAGTCTCAGGGAGCCTATCTATAATGCCAGTTGCATAGCTCTATTACAAATTGCTGAATCCTTCACTTTTTTTTTTTTTTTTAAGAGACAGAGTTTTACTTTATTGCCCTTGGTAGAGTGCTGTGGCATCACACAGCTCTCAGCAACCTCCAACTCCTGGGCTTAGGCGATTCTCTTGCCTCAGCCTCCTGAGTACCCACCACAATGCCCAGCTATTTTTCTGTTTTGCAATTCGGCCAAGGCCGGGTTTGAACCCACCACTGTCGGTAAATGGGGCTAGTGCCCAATCCTTCACATTTTTAAACTTGATCAATGGGATGTCATTCTTCAGCCTGTCTTGACATTTGCCTCCTGCCAAATTGCTGGAAATATGTTCCAGGGGCCAGAGCTAAACTTGAGCTTCTTGAAGTGGGCTTCATGATTTAGTAAAGTGAACCCACTGCTAGTTGCTTCCCCATGGTCAACACCAGAGAGGGAAAGGAGTCAGGAGACCTTGGGAAGTAACACATTCCATGTTCTTCCTTGGCATGGTGTCAGGGCACTCATCTCCATTGACTGGGTTACCCTCTGTGGCCTCCATGGCAGAGGCTGGGACTTGAGGCCAGAAATGCCTCTGGGCCAAATGTTGAGTGAATGGGCCCTTTGAGCTGCCCTCTGGAAAGCAAATCCAGTTTCCCAGAGCTCCTGAATGAACAACGGTCCTGGCTTGCTCAGTTGGAGAAAGCCTATTGACCATGAGACCTTTTTACTATCAGTGGCCAAAGGCCCCAGGTGTGGCCTGGCATTGCACTTCCTGTTTTGGGCCTGCAGTGTGTAGATAGCATCTTGCTGTTTACAAACCTGTGCTGCATAGCTTTTTTGATTCTTACTGCAATCTCCTGAGGATTATCCACTCCATTTTTTAAATGAAGTGGAATACCCAAGGTCATGTAGCCAGTTAAGGCTCTGGAAAGCCAAAGCAGTTCATCTACTGGTGAACCACATTGTATTGCTCTAGCTGAGTAGACAGTGAAACAAAAATATTCCTGTTACATGACTGTTGGGAAAACCAGGCAGGATATAGGCTGGTTACCAATAAGACTTTCAATTACCATAATTTTAAAGACTTGCACTCCGGGCTCCACAGGAGTCATTAGACATTATGCAATGTTACTTAGTTCCATCCACTGTTTGGAATGAGTAGCCATTATACAGTACTAACAATTAGACCCATTTCACTTTAAAATTATGTAGTGACAGAATACATACAACACTTACATTAGGTTAGGTTAGGCTGTACCTTGAGTGAAAAATGTATGTATCGTAACTAGCAATTATCCATAACATTTATCAATATAATTAGAAAACTGGAAAAGCAAAAAGTATTTTATATGTCACATTTAAGGGTATATGTGGGTACACATACTAGTATATAAGATTTTCAGAAGTTTACTTTTTTTTTTTTTTTGACAGTCTCAAGCTGTCGCCCTGGGTAGAGTGCTGTAGCATCACAGCTCACAGCAACCTCAAACTCTTGGGCTTAAGTGATTTTCTTGCCTCAGCCTCCCAAGTAGCTGAGACTACAGGCACCCGCCACAATATTTTTGTTGCAGATGTCATTTTAGCTGGCCTGGGCTGGGTTCGAACCCACCATTCTTGGTGTATGTGGCTGGCGGCCAACCCACTGTGCTATGGATGCCACCCCAGAGTTTACTTTTTAAAAATAAAAGTAAAATGTAAGATCATTAACTCTGCCTGATTTAGGTATTTGCTCTTAACTACTCTGCATTGTTATATTTTAAAAAGAGCATGTAAGCAAACAATTCTAGGTTTAGTGCATGAAACAGGACAAGGTAAACTGCTAGTGTGATGACATGTGCCTGTAGTCTCAGCCACTCAGGAGGCTGAGGCAGGAGGATTGCTTGAGTCCTAGAGTTGGGGGCCAGCTTGGGCAACCATAGCAAGACCCTGTCCCAAAAAACATTTTTTTAAAGATAAAGTCCAGTGGCTTGGCGCCTGTGGCTCAACAGGCTAAGGGACCAGCCACGTACACCTGGGCTGGCGGGTTTGAATCCAGCCCAGGCCGCCAAACAACAATGACGGTTGCAACCAAAAAATGGCCAGGCGTTGTGGCTGGTGCCTGTAGTCCCAGCTACTTGGGAGGCGGAAGCAAGAGACTCGCTTGAGCCCAGGAATTGGAGATTGCTGTGAGTGATTGCTGTGATGCCACATCACTCTACCCAGGGTGACAGCTTGAGGCTCTGTCTCAAAAAAAAAAAAAAAAGATAAACTCCAGTTTCTGGGGCAGCGCCTATGGCTCAGTGAGTAGGGCACTGGCCCCTGCCAAACTGCAACAACAAAAACTAGCTGGGCATTGTGGTGGGTGCCTGTAATCCCAGCTACTCGGAAGGCTGAGGCAAAAGAATCGCCTAAGCCCAAGAGCCAAAGGTTGCTGTGAGCTGTGACGCCATGACACTCTACCCAGGGCATCAAAGTGAGACTGTCTATTAAAAAGAAAAAAAAAAAAAGATAAACTCCAGTTTCTAATTGTTATGTCATTACAGAGAAGATACCACTATTGCCTTAACCTGAGTTTAGTTAAGCCTGTCAGTGTTCCCTAATCTTGAACTGTGGGGATTTAGTTCAGGGATAGACATGTCACACAGTATAAATTATCTGACTCATGAGGGAATGTTGCCTTCCCACAGTTGACCAGAACCTACCAGAACACTTATGTGGATGTGTGAGGAAAGATGTGAGGCTTGGAGGTGCTGCCATGAGGGGCGCTATCTTGAGAATTAAGTCGCCACAGGAAGGAGTACAAAGGAAAAATGAGACCATAATGCTGGTGATATGTCTGGAACAAATTGCTCCTAAAACTTATTAATTTCTTTAAGCTATAGGACCCACTAAATACAATTTTAGTTTAAGCCTGTTTGTGTTTTCTGCTACTTGGACCAAATTCTTTTTTTTTTTTTTTTTGAGACAGAGCCTCAAGCTGTCACCCTGGATAGAGTGCTTTGGCATCACAGCTCACAGCAACCTCCAATTCCTGGGCTCAAGCAAGTCTCCTGCCTCTGCCTCCCAAGTAGCTGGGACTACAGGCACCCGCCACAATGCCTGGCCATTTTTTTTTTTTTTTTTTTTGGTGGCAGCCATCTTTGTTGTTTGGCGGGCCCGAGCTGGATTCCAACCTGCCAGCTCAGGTGTATGTGGCTGGTGCCTTAGCCTGTTGAGCCACAGGCACCGAGCCAGGACCAAATTCTTAACAGTTACTCTTCACAATGGGATAAATATTCTTCACAGTCTGCCTGCTCTTCATAGGCTAGGCATCAGCTTTCTACCTTTTGAGCCTCATCTCTGCTATCATTGTGAAGAAGGTTATGACATCTGGACTTTTGCTCATGCTCAAAGCTGACAGGTTTCCTGACTACATGCAAATTGCATGTTTCAAGATCCAGTAGAAAGTCCCAGGTCTGTGCCTTAAGCCCGGCATTTGGGAATGACCCCCAGCATGCAACTCCAGGATATCAATACATTTCTGTACCCCTTGGAAGCATCTCTCATCTTCAAAAGACTATCCACAAGAGTCAGTTCAACAGCATGTTTCACAGCATTGCCTAAAGGCCTCTTATTTTGTATTCCAGTGAATCAAGTGGTTCTACCGGCATTCCTTTTTGATCATTTATTCATGGTTCGCAACTCCCTGCTTTCTCACAACAATCTAATCATACTTTTTTTTTTTTTGGCAGTTTTTGGTCTGGGCTGGGTTTGAACCCGCCACCTCCATCATATGGGGCAGGCACCCTACTCCTTTGAGCCACAGGCACTGCCCTAATCATACCATCTTTTAAGCCTGTTTCTCTTTCAAGGGGAAGCTTTGCCTTTGCGGTGGCAAGGCTTCTTGTACAGTGCAGGTATGTTCAACCTTTTTTTTTCTCTCTGCCTTATATCAGAAGAATAAGAGTTGTCTTGGGCGGCGCCTGTGCCTCAGCAAGTAGGGCGCCGGCCCCATATACCGAAGGTGGTGGGTTCGAACCCGGCCCTGGCTGAACTGCAAAACAGAAAATTAGCTGGCGTTGTGGCGGGTGCCTGTAGTCCCAGCTACTCGGGAGGCTGAGGCAAGAGAATCACCTAAGCCCAGGAGTTGGAGGTTGCTGTGAGCTGTGTGATGCCACAGCACTCTACTGAGGGCGATAAAGTGAGACTCTGTCTCTATTTAAAAAAAAAAAAAGTTGTCTCGAGCCACACATTAAATACACAAACAATAATAAAGGTTGATTAGCAGAAAAAGGGTCCATGCTTACTTTTGTGATATCTGACACCATGGAAAAGCAAAAATAGTCCTCACAAAATCAGCGTGGGGCCCATGGCCATAAATAGAACATCCCTGTTACAGTATTCTCCCAGTTCCCCCAGAAAGGCACCATTATTTCCATCCCTTCCCCAGGTCCCTATCCCAGCATTCTCTATAACAGTGGTTCTCAACCTTCCTAATGCTGCCATGTATTTTCATTGTTTTTATCATCATCATCATTATTTTAGAGACAGTCTCAGTCTAGCGCCCTTGGTAGAGTGCTGTGGTATCATAACTCACAGCAACCTCTAGCTCTTGGGCTTAGGCAATTCTCTTGGCTCTGCCTCCCAAGTAGCTGGGACTACAGGTGCCCACCACAACGCCCGACTATTTTTTTGTTGTTGCAATTTGGCTGGGGCCAGGTTTGAACCCACCACCCTTGGTATATGGGGCCAGCGCCCTTTCATTGTTAAAAAGGGGTCACGACCCACAGATTGAGAACTGCTGCTCTATAGCTTACCCTGCTTTATTTTCTTCACACTGCCTTAAAAATGTCTGCTTGGTCTGTTGGTCTGTAAGCTCCACTGGGCCAGGACTATACTCTCTGGTTCACCAAAGTATTGTCTAAGTGTATTAAAATAAGTTAATAAAAAAACTCTGGAGTTTGAAGGAAGTAAAGAAACGTAACATTTACTAAGTGCCTACTATGTACTGGAGGCTTCAGAAGCAAAGCTGATTGTCTTTACCAAGTAATTTTTGATATCCCTCTTTCTCAGAAGAAAACAAGGTTCTAAACAGTTAAGCAGTTTTGCACAAGAACACCCAGTTGTTGAGGGGCACAGACACGATACAAAGTCTCCCAAGCCACATGCCATGGATTAAACCAGGTAAAAACTCTCCTGCTGTGGCCACAGGCTGTAGTGGGGGAAGACTCGAAACAGAATTTGCACATGCTTTGCAAACTACAAATGCCACCACTCCTGGCTACTATTTACTGGAGCCAGATGTTTAGCATGTATTGTACTCTAAAGTCTCAGAACAGCTCTTCCAGGTGGCATTTTTTCAGTGTATTTCCATTTTACAGATGAGCAAACAAGTGATTTGCTCAAAGTCAGGGCAGAAATTTGAGTCCTGAGTGGTTTAATATAAGACAATTAGAAGCTAGGGTATAAAAGCCTCCCTCCAAATACTCTTGGTGTGAACATCTCTGTATGAGCTGAGTTAGAACATCTTTAGGATACGATCCTAGGACCAGAATTACAAAGTCAAAGGGGTTGTGAATACTTTGCCATACTTGGGGCATCACATCTGCTCCTCTCTCTTCCTAGGTTAGGCCAAAACCTCCATGAGAGGCCCACTGTGTCCTGTGTCCTTCCTGGGAGATGGGACTAAGCCCACCACTCTGGAGCCACTGGAGAGGGATGAATATCCTCCGAGACTGAGGGCTTTAGACCAATATATTCTGTGCCCACTCCCATGTCTGCTGTTGCCCTGTTTTTGGAAAACCAAAATCCCATGGAAGGTGAAAACCACACAATGAAGTCTTCAGGAATGTCAGGACCAAAAGGAATCAAGGAAATGGCTGGTGAAAACACTCAAGGCTTAAGACCCCGTCTTGGGGTTTGCCTGGCACCCTTAGCGGCCTGTCTTAGGCCCTGCCAAACTTCTATGTCAGCTTTAAGTAGCTCTGAGACCCTGGGAGAGTCTCTGTACCCATTCAGGTCTCCTCAAGACTTGCTCATAAGTGGATGGGTAAAACAATCCCCACCCACGTCCCTGGGGTCTAGCGAGGAACGGGGCTCAGGAGGCAGATGCGGAATCCCTGGCGGAAGCCTTCGCAGGAGCGAAACAGCAAGTGACAGGCTCCTCCGGCGGCCAACCCGGAAAAGCCGGAGGAGCTTGTCCAGGTGAGTTCTTGTGATTGGCAGGACCGGAAGGAGGGCTTTGGTGTTGAGGCCCCGCCCTCCCACGTCGGGCCGTTGGCGCCAGCTCGGGGGAGGTGGGCGGGGCCCGGGGTCTGCGGCGCCCATTGGGTTTGGTCGAGGGAGAACCCCCAGTAAGCCTAAAGCCCCGCCCGTGGCCTTGCGACGACCAATGGGCACAGCGCGTGGGCGGGGCGGCGGCGGCGGCCAAGCGGCTGAAGTGGCTGAGGTGGCCGCTGGGGCTCAGGCAGCGGGTGCGGCCGGGATGGCGAAAAGCAGCAGAGAGAATGGGCCGCGCGCTCCCGCGGCCGAGGGAAGCCTGTCGGGGACTCGGGAGAGTCTGGCTCAGGGCCCCGACGCCGCAACCGCCGACGAGCTCAGCTCTCTAGGCTCCGACTCCGAGGCCAACGGCTTCGCTGAGCGCCGCATCGACAAGTTTGGTTTCATCGTGGGCTCGCAGGGCACCGAGGGCGCGTGAGTAGCGCCGGGGACCGGAACCAGTAGCGGTGTCCACGCGGGGGGGAGGGGGTACGGACGAGAGCAGAGCCTCTCTCTGGACCGACTGGCGTTCCCCCTTCCCAGGCGGAGACGGCCCCTTCGCTCCCCTGCCCCACCCCCACCTTCCCCACCTCCCTCCCTCCTCCACGGACCCGCCCCCCTTTGGCGGTCCTACTTCCGACCAAGGGACTGACAGGCCGACACCCCCAGGCAGGCTGACCTGCCCTCCAGGAAGGACCGACAGTGCTGTCTTCTCAACCGAGGGACAGAACGACAGACACCTGCCCCTGACCCGCTGCTGCCACCCTGGCCTTAGGGCTGATTGGCTTTGCCACCTCCTGACAGGCTCATAGGTGGCTGGCGCCATCCCCCAAACAGATATTTTCCATCTCTCCCCCCACCCCGTCCCACAGACCAATAGACAAGCTGTGTCACCCCCGCACTGCCTCCACACCAGAACACCTTAGGCAGACTTAAGAAGGTCTGATCACACTGCCCCCATCCCAGGACAGACTGACCTCTGGATGGACTGACAGTGGAGTGCTCCCTCACAGTCCCTTCATGGGACAGACAGTCCTATACCCTCATGGAAGACTCAGAACTCTGAGAACTGTCCCCTTTCCCCCTCAGCTTTGTTCACTGTCCCTGGCAACAGGTGGGCCCATACTCCCCCTTCCCAGTACCTATAGGGTGATGGTACCCCACCCCTCCAGGGCAGACTATTAGTTCCAACAGCCACAGGAGCCAGCAGACAGACTCTATGTATGCTGTTGGGGATATGCATCTCCCCACAAAGCACAGATCTGTGGGGGAAGGGCAGACAGGGAGACAGCGGGGTTTCTGCTCATATAGCACACTCAGACACCCCCACCTCTAGAGCACCCAGGCATCCAGCTGGCAGACAGGGAAATGTGAGGCAGTGAAGCAGAACCTTTCCTCTTAGCTGGCTGCGCTTTGCCCCACACTACCCCCTGAGCCCAGTTTTTAGGGAGATTGTATGTACAGGCTGGCTGACCTCTTAGGGAAGAAAGGACTCCAGATCCCACTCCCTTCTGTGCTGTCTTGACCATTGACAAGTCTCCCTCCTGATGTGTGCTTCCCATTCAACAGAGTCAGCCCTTCACAATCACCAGTGGGGGCCCATAGGATTCATCCATGACTACTCCACAGAGTATCCTTCCTCCCCTTCTCTGACAGTTGTGACTGTCCAAGGTTTCCCCAGTCTCTCCCATGACTTAAGGAGGTATCTTGACTAAACACCCCACCCTACACAAGCAGCCCCATAAAGGTCATTTCTGGAATTTTCCCCAGCCTCAAAGCCTCTTATTCACCAGGTGGTCTTCTCTTTAGGAGAAACCTAGGCCCCTCCCTTAAGGGGGGTTCCCTCCTACCCACTGGATCTGTCTTCTCCAGACCCCCCCCCCCCCCACTTTCTTACAGCAGGCTAAGTCCAGTCCAGGACTCAGAGAACACCACTTGATGTTCTGACTTGTTTCCCAGGGATCAGCTTGTGAGAACCCGGGTGTGATTTTTGAATTGGGGAACAAGTTACCAGGGATCAAGGCCCAAGAAGAGTTACGATCTTGAGGGCTGGGAAAGGAGTTCCCAGTTGCATTTGTGGGATCTTGGAAAGAAGAGCTCAGATTAGTTGATGAATTCTAGGACATGAGAATCCCTACTAAATGCTTTTAGGCAGTCAACCAAACTTGGGGTGCAGAGCATTATGATAATAGTGGAAGAAAGCCAGACTTAGGAATCATACTTGTTGGCTGTGTGACCTTAGGCAAGATCCTGAGTCTCTGCCTGTTTACTTACTATAAAGGGCATCAATAACACCTACTTCCAGCATTATGGAGGTTATAATGAGATCAGGTATGCAAAGGTGCCTAGCACAGTGCCTGGCACGAATAGTGGCCAAAAAAATGTTAGTTTCCTTTCTTTTCCTTCTAAGGGTCTGAGAAATGAGGAGAGAAATGAGGGCATATATCTGGTATTTGTGGGCAGAGAGAGGCCCCAGTGGGAGCACCTCCCTTTGGCTGTAGTCCCCAACCAGGCAGCCAGACATCTGTCTACCCCACTCCACAACCGCAGACCCGGGATGTGGCTCTGCAGATGCCTTCTACATCATGGGTGTCTGTAGGGCTGAGGCTGAAGTGGAATCCCTGGTCTGCTTCTCTTTCCTGCCTCACTTTCTTGAGATTTTCAGTTGTCCTAAAACCTCTGGTATCTGAAAGCTTCAAAGTTCTCTACTTAGTTTATACTGTGATTTCAAAAAAGCCAAGAGTAAGTCCCTGCTCAAGGCCTTAAGAGGGGAAGTTATGAGAGATTTCAGGGTGACCACCCTGAACCCAGTCTTATGGTTAGAGGGCTAGGAGTTTTGTATGCTATACTAGAAAAGTGAAACATTAGCACTAATGGCTGCAGTGGAGATGGCAGTCACTCTGGTTCCAGATTAAAGGTCCATTTCAGCTACTCTGGGCCAAAGGTTGTCTCAAGACAGTTTAGTTTTGGTATTTTCCAGGGTTCAGGGGGCTGGGGAAGAAAGCAAGTCAGAGGCTACCTTGCTCAGATGGCTATTAGGTACCTGGCATGAGTACATCAAAAAAAATCATAGACTGTTTGAGCTGGAAGGGATCTCAAAAGATCAACCAGCTTAGTGCTTACTTATTATACAGATGAGGAAACTGGGGCTCAGAGAAGGTAACTTGCTTAAGATCACACAGCATGTCAGTGGCAGATCCAGGACTTGAAACCAGGTTTCAGACTATCAGGTCAGTAAAGTTTCCTCTGCCTTCACCATCCATAAATATGGTCTGTGGCCCCTGCAGGAAATCAGGTGTCAGACAGGTGGAAGGAACCTGTCTTCTCTCATCTTTCCTGGCTTAGCTCAGCACTTCTGACTCCTCTAGCAGTGTAGAAGGCTAACAGGGTAAGAAGAATGTGTTGTCGGGTGGCGCCTATGGCTCAGTGGGTAGGGTGCCAGTCCCACATACTGAGTGTGGTGGGTTCAAACCCAGTCTGGCCAAACTGCAACAAAAAAATAACTGGGCATTGTGGTGGGTGCCTGTAATCCCAGCTACTCAGGAGGCTGAGGCAAGAGAATCGCCTAAGCCCAGAGGTTGGAGGTTGCTGTGAACTGTGATGCCACGGAATTCTCCCGAGGGCAATAAAGTGAGACTCTGTATCTACAAAAAAACAGACTGTTTTGTCATTACCAGTTCATTAGACTGATCAGCTTCAGGACCCAGCTGGGTCTTCAGTTAAGCCAGGTTTATTCACCTTTTTTCCTCAAGCCTGTGATAGAGTAAATGCTCAATTAACACTTATTTATGGAATGATTTACTGATAGATGTTTGAAGTCAGAAAGCTGAAAGTGACTGTCATCATACAGATAGGTAAACTAAGGTCTGAAAGAAGTGGTTAGTCTTCCTTCTTCAGTCTATTAGGAATAAATATGGGAATTGAGCCTGGAATTCCTGATTCCCAGTCCTGGTTTTTTTCACTTCTTCATCTCATCTGTCTTTTTTTTTTTTTTTTTTGCAGTCTTCGGCCGGGGCTGGGTTTGAACCTGCCACCTCCGGTATGGGACCAGTACCCTACTCCTTTGAGCCACAGGCACCGTCCATCTCATCTGTCTTTTAAGCCTACTATGCAGGAAACCTTTGGTAGAAATGAGTTGGTCCCTGCATGCTCTTGAGCAGTAGCCAGAAGCAAGAAATCAGCGAGTCAGCAGATGACCCTGTGGGTATCATAGGCACAGTCCCTGGTGCTGGCAGTATTAGTACTGGCTTAACTGAAGACCCAGTTGGGTATTGAAGCCTGAGAAAGATGATGAAAAGAAAGATATGTTCTTAACAGAGAAGGGTGAGAGGAGTGATATTATCCTTCCTATTACTTTGGGGTAGGAAGAACAGATTTGTTTGGTGTCACTTCTGTGGCATAGAGGAGGTGGTCAGGAAGGGAAAGAAGGCTAGAAGTTGTATACCAGACCACCTGGTCTGATGGAGATGGCATGAGAGAGCTGGTCCCCAACCACCTTCTCCTTTTCCCATGTAATTGTCAGGACTGGCTTCCTAAGGCTGAAGCTTCCCACCCAGCCTCAGTCTGCTCAGTCAATAGGCCAGATGAGGTGAGGAGTTATGCTCTCTGGGATCCCATGGGTGTTGGCTTCCTGTTATGGGAGCAAGGGATCTGAGGTAGGCCCAGAGAGAAACATCTGGAATAGCAGTGTTGATTTCTTCAGTTCCTCATTCCTTGGGTCCTTCACTACTGGCCAATTATTTATGCCAGCCCTTCGACTCTGGAAATTGTATAACTGGGTTAATTGGCATCCTATAGTTTGGTCTGTGCCAATTTTTTTTTGGTATGGGGCCAGGGCCTTGGCAGGCCAGAGCTTGCCTCCTTGCCTATTACCTTTTCAGTTCTTAAGTATACAGCATCCACTTTTCTTGAGCTATTACAGATCCTAGAAGAGCGTGGAGCTGCCAATGGAGTGGTTCCTGGTGGCCCATCTGGACAGAAGCAATTGTACATATGGAGTCCAGATCTGTACTCTAGACCATTAGACCCTTCTATTTTCTCTCCTCCCCTCCTCTCAGCCTCAAAGGAAAATTTGGTTTAATGGCCCTGTGGGATGTTCTAGGGCCTCAGACAAGACCTGCATTGGTAAAGGAGAGGGCCAGTGTGCCAGCTGCTTCCCTGGGAAGGTGCCTATGTGTCTGCCTGCTAGGAAACCCTAAGCTGTGGCAAAGAAATAAGGTGATAGGGCCTGCTTGATGTTTTGTGCTCCCAGCATCTGGATCTGAAATAGGACTTCTAGAGGGGCAGTGAGGCCTGGCTCTAGTTGAGCCACCCAATCTGTTTACACCAAGGTGAGTAAAAGAAGGTGCTTTGTGCTCCTTCCTCATACTAGCTCTGTCTGGCTGTATGTATGACCTTAGACATGTTGTTGTACTTCTCTGAACCTCAAATTTCTCACCTGCAAAGTGGTTGTGATAATACTGATTTTGCAATGTTGTGAGATTTAAGCGAATTGATATTTGAAAGGAGCTCAGCACAGAGCAGATTTTCAGTGAATGTTCTTCCCTCTTAAAGGCCGGAATAGCTAGGCTTGGCACAGTGCTCTCACCTGTAATCCTAGCACTCTGGGAGGCCAAGGCGGGTATAATCCCTGAGCTCACGGGTTCGAGACCAGCCTGAACAAGAGTGGGACCCTGTCTCTAAATGTACCGGGCATTGTGGCAGACGCCTGTAGTCCCAGCTACTCGGGAGGCTGAGGCAAGAGGATTGCTTGAGCCCAAGAAAAAAAAAGTCGTGGGGGAGACTTCCTACTTGGGTCTTCCCCTTTGCCAGAAGCTCTGGTGCATTTTTATTTCTTCTGTATTATTTTCGGTCTAATAAAATCCTATCTGACCACACATGCAAAGACTAGAGTAGCTAGTGATCCTTTTTTTTTTTTTTTGAGACAGAGTCTCACTATGTCACCCTCAGTAGAGGGCTGTGACATCACAGCTTACAGCGACCTCAAACTCTTGGGCTTAAGTGATTCTCTTGCCTCAGCTTCCCAAGTAGCTGGGACTACAGGTGCCCGCCACAGTGCCCAACTATTTTTTTGTTGTATGGCAGGCCTGGGCTAGATTCGAACCCGCCAGCCCTGATGTATGTGGCTGGCGCCCTAGCTGCTGAGCTATAGGTGCTGAACTTGATCCTGTCTTTTATTTTCTTTTTTCTTTTTTTTATTTTTTCCCCCCAAGGGAGAGTCTCACTTCATCACTGTTGGTAGAATGCCATGGAGTTATAGCTCACAGCAACCTCAAACTCTTAAACTCAAGTGGTCCTTTTGCCTCTTGCCTCAGCCTCCCGAGTAGCTAGAACTACAGTGCCTGCCACCTCACCCAGCTTCTTTTCTTTTTTTTTTTTTAGAGACAGGGTCTCTTGCTTACACTGGTCAGAACTCCTGAGCTCAAGCAGTCCACCCACCTCAACCTCCTAGAGTCCTAGGATTACAGACATGAGCCACCACGCCAGGCCGCAATTATGTCTTTTCATTTTCTACTTCCCATCTCTTGCTATGACGATGAGTATCAGTAAGGTCCAGCCCCTGCAGGCAGGACTAAGCCCTCACCCATAGTGAACTTTCACTTCCCCTGAGAGGGGTGATTATCCCCATTCTGTAGATGAATGAACACACTAAGGACCTGAGTAGAAAGTACCTATGGTTTGCCAGTTGGTAAATGGTAGAACTGGGACTGGAACTTGTTTCTCGACATTGATTCCAGTGACTATGCTAGGGTGGTAAAGGGCAGGGTGCCAGAGCCAGATACTCACTTGCCCATGAGGCCCCCACATCCAGGCAAGAGTTAGCAGAAACCTGGCTACCTCCCCATCCAAGTGTGGAGGAAAAGGCAGGTCTCAGCACGAGGACAGTTCATGGCCTAGTAGAAAGGCCCATGGAAGAAGATCCTTGGGGAAGCATGATCAGGGAAGGGGATAAGGATAGGAGAGGAAGGGATGGGAGAGGACCCATGTGCAAAGGCCCTTCTCAAAGCCACTAAGAGCAAAGATGACAAGAAGAGTGGGAGGCAGGAAGATGACAGAAAGCCAGGCTAAGCTAGGGAAGTAGGTTGGGCAGTCGAGTCTAGCCACGAATGTCAGGCTCCTGTGTTTTATGAATGTTAGTGTGGGTCTGGCATGTAAGATGGCATAAAGAAGTGCTGGACTGCAGGCAGTGAGATCTGTTGAGAGAATCCCGGATAACCCAAAAGGGCTGTGCCGAGGCCTGGAAGAGATCTGGAGCTTTGAGGATAGAGAGGCCAGCAAATCACTGGGGCTTGGTTCATGACTGGCTATGTGGACTGAGGGGGAAGTAGGAAGGCTCTAGACTATTTGAAGTGGCCTTGCTGCTCACATAGCCCATTATGGAGCTATGGCCTTTCTCTGAAGTAGGCAGTGAGTTGCTGCTAACTCTGCTTTGTCACAGTCCTGTGTTCTCCAAGGTGCCTGGCATGACTGGCATGCCAAGGGCACATCAAGGGGTTCTTTGTGTCACTCCAGCAGGAGAGAGCAGGGTAGCTGACCTGGTTGGGGAGAAGTGGGGTGAGTGGTACTGAGCTTTGTAGTCTCTGCCTGGTAAACATACTGGATGGCAAGGAAGGCTGCAAGGAGAACCAGGCTCCTCTCCAAGGAGAGAAAAATGAGGCCTGAAGGCGTAGAAACCTACCTTAGGATGATATGGCACCTGCAGAGGGGTAGGTTTAGGTCTTTGGGCACAGTGTAAACTGATCAAAGGGAAGTAGATGGCTGCTGAGGGCCTGCTGGACCTCACCTAGTATCTTTATTCTGTTCTTGGAGCTCACACCTTAGCTGGGATAATGGAAGCAAGTCCATTACTTACAAGAAGGCAGACCCCTCAGTACTACTTAGGGGCAACATGAGCAGTTTCTCAGAGATGAGAGATTCTAGCTAGAAATTTGCATTTAGGCTTATATCTGAGAAAGCACTTTGAACCAGGTACAGGGTCCAAGGTGCCCCAACCATGAGACTAATCCTCCCTCTTTTTCTTTTTCTTTTTTTTTTTTAGAGACAGAGTCTCACTTTGTCACCCTCTGTAGAATGCTGTGGAGTCACAGCTCACAGCAACCTCCAGCTCTTGGGCTTAGGCGATTCTCTTGCCTCAGCCTCCCGAGTAGCTGGGACTACAGGTGCCCACCACAACCCCTGGCGATTTTTTGTTGCAGTTTGACTGGGTCCGAGTTGGAACCTGCCACCCTCTGTATGTGGGGCCAGCGCCCTACTAGCTGAGCCACAGGTGCTGCCCTACTCCTCCCTATTTTTCGTTCAGAATTTACTATGTGTGCAACTCTGTGCTAGTCTCAGAATATAGACTTGGTCCTGCTCACACAGGACTTACACCCATGAAGTGAAGTCAGCTATTAAACAAGTAGTTACAAGTGTGATAGTATACAAAAGATCATGAGGATCTAATGAGATAACTGGATTAGGAGCATAGCATAAACAAAGACTGCCAAACAGGGATTAGGAGACCCCCAGTCCTGAGCTACTAACTAGCTGTGTGACCTTGAGGAAGTTACTTAATCTCTTTAAACCTCAGCTTCTCCCACATAATAAAACAGTTTAATGGGATAATGTTGACGATGTCTACTTCTGACATTCTGACACTGACCTTTGAGTATATGAAAAATGCTTTGGGAAGTTATTTGTGTGATACCACACAAGTATAAGAGATCATCACAGCATTTCCCATAGAAACCAGTGCTTCCAGAATGCTCTGTTCCTCTCTAAGAGGACTTCTCTTTGTGTGCAGGACAAATGGCCCTCATGTCTTTGGGGGTGTAATCAAATTAAAGGATGCTTTGATTTATCTAGCTCTTTTTTTTTTTGAGAAAGAGTCTCTGTATGTTACCTTGATAGAGTACCATGGCTTCACAGCTCACAGAAACCTCAGACTCTTGGGCTTAGGTGATTCTGTTGCCTCAGCCTCCCAAGTAGCTGGGACTACAGGCACCCGCCACAACACCCGACTATTTTTTGTTGCAGTTGTCATTGTTGTTTTAGCTGGCCAGGGCTGAGTTTGAACCTGCCACCCTCAGTGTATGTGGCTGGCGCTGTAACCACTGTGCTATGAATGCCGAGCCTATCTATCTCTTAAGTCTACAAAGTGCTTTCATTTCCATTGCCTATAGTAACCGTTATAGCAACAATGGAAAATTAGTAGGGTATTAATTACCCTTTACAGACAAAAAAGCTGAGGCTGAGCGAGTGATGAAACTGGGCCTGGAACTTAGGACTCCTCCTTTCCAATTTTCCATCTTACGCTGGCTTACACAGTGGCTGGTGGCCACTATGTGACCTCTCCTCCCCCTCTTTGTACCAGCCTTATGAATTCACTTTAGCCCTAAGCATCTGTATTTCACCAATACAGCTTCTTGCATTGTTTTGTTGCCGAGTTGTTATGACAGATGGCAGAACTCTTGTCCCAGATTTCCACACACAGCCCTTCATACCTGGGTTGTGAGGGGCTCAGTGAGGGAACATAAGTATTGAGAGCTCTTGTTCTTCTTCAGTGCATTCTGGGCCCTGGACTGAAGTAATCTGTCTTGGCCTGCCACTTGTAGAGGATGCTGCTTCTTTTCCTTCCCCTTCTATCTTGGGTTCACAAAATCAGAAAATCTAAACTTGGGCCTGGGAAAGTCCAGATCCAAGACCCTAGCACACCTGCCTTTGGATCCTGGCTCTGTCATGTTCTAGGCGTGTAACATCTCTGAGTCTATAAATGGGCCAGGGTGGCATTGGGAGGTGCAGTGTTATGAGGATTTAATGGTGATGGTATTGGTAAAGCACTCAGCACAATGTCTGCCAAAAGGAAGGATTCCATGGAACCTGTTGGTGCCCACAATTCAAGTGTGAATTACCTTCTGAGATTTCACCTCAGGCCTTTGGAATAATGGTGGGGAGAAGGCAGCATGGGTGTGAAAATCTGGCTTTCCTCACATGCTGTGCCCACCCAGCCCAGGGATTAAGAGTTCAGCAGGAACCATTTCCCTTAGCTTGTGGTCTAGAGCTGCCCAGCCTGCCAAGGCATATTGGGAACCCCCACTCCTCCACAATCAACTCCTCACTGAGTCATTGGGAACAGGCCCTGATCTGAGGGCCAGATTTTCCTTATCCTTGGCAGAAGTGAGAACAGAGGTAGGTGGTCCTCCTGAAAGAGTCAACTCAAGGCATACTACCATAGTGCTGCCTGGGGCCTCTGCCCTCCTGGCAGTTGGCAAACTTAGGGAAGAAGGCCCTCGTTTGCTTCATAATTCGCACCACCTCTTCCTTGTAGACTTTCAGGCTAAGCTTTCTGTCCTGCCTCTTAGTGACCCCGTCTTTCCTCCCAACATAGTCACGGTAACGGCATTTCACAGAGGTGCTCCTATGATGGACCAAGTTTTCACCTAGGCCACCTCATTTAATCCTATAAGATGTAGTTGTCATCATAATCCCCATTTTACAGAGACAGAAACCAAGTCCCTGAGAAGTAAAGTGACATGTCAAACATCACACAGTTTGTGGCTGAGTCCACTGAGCTCCAAGTTCCTGGGGAGCAGGCTTGTATGCACCCAGCCTGGTGGAAAACACTCAATACTAGAGTCAAGTGATAGAGCAGAGCTGAGCCTGGATTGACTTCTGAGGGTCAGCCCCTGCTTACCATGGACTTTGGCTAGTTATTGGCTTGCTGGTAACCTGAGTTTCCTCATCTGCACAGGGAATGGATAATTAGAGGACTTATTTCATAGGCTTGTCAGGATTAAATGAAATAATGCAAGTCAAGTATGTAGCACTGTGTCTGGTGCATAGCAAGTGCCTGGTAAGAATTTTAAGAGGCATGCAGTTAAGTTAATTGAATATTAGAATTGTAATGTTGTAAAACGCTGTTGTTATGCAGATCTGTCCTTAGCCCTGTGTTGGGCTAGACACAAGGAAGATCTAGATCTAGTATTAGGCCAGAGAAGATATCCTTTATCAAGGTGTTATTGTGTTTACCCACCTGATTGCGAAGTAGAAGACAATATTCCTATCTATTGCTGTCAACACTGAAACTGAGTATCAGCCTGAGGTCACAAAGCTAATATATTAATTAACAGACATTTATTGAGCACCAGTGAGGTACCTGGCACTAACTATTTTAGGCCCAGGACTTACTGCAGAGAATGAGGCAGAAAGAACCCCTGCCCTCCAGGAGCATATACCTTCTTACAGAGTGAACAGTCTGGTGGAGAAGCTGCCCCTGCTCTGCTGAACCACTCACATTCCCCAAACAGGCCATGCCCTTTTCTGTCAACTTGCACTTGTACACACTGAGTTTTCTGCCTAGTGTGTCCTTTCCCCTTTCTTAGCCTGGCTACTTCCTGTCACCCTTCAAACGCCAATTCAGAAGTCAGGTCTCCTTTAAAATTTACCCTAAACACCCCTGCTCTTACCCTAGGGACTTCTTGCAGCTTCCTAGCACTTTTTACATGCTTCCGTGACTGCATTTCTTCTATGTATATTAGTCCCACCCATTTGTCTCCTCTGCCAGGTTGACCTCCTCAAGGGCAGAGACTGCATGTTATTCATCTTTGTACATTCTGGGCCTGGAACTCAGGCTCTAGAGTGACATGTGTGGACTATAATGAGGGGCTAATGTGGTCTGTCCCTGGGGTAGTTAGGCAAGACTTGTAGAGATGAGAGAGAGTTCTGAAAAAGGCCTCCCAAGGTAATGGGACCAAATTAAAATGGGGGAGGATAGTTCAGGAGGAGAGGCACCTAGAGATAGGACTAGGGCAGAAAAGAGGGATATATAAGGGACAGGAGGGCCTGATAGCCAGGGCCTGAGATTTCTTTTGGATAAGCAGGGCAGTAGTGAGCTATGATGGAGTCTGGGCAGGCAAGGGGATTTACATAAACAATGAGTCAAGACTAATTTGGTAAGATCTATCAGTAAGAACCAGCAATTTGGTAAGGCTAGGCAAGGGTCATACATGAGTCAAAATGAGGTGGGATGAGTATGGTGGTTTGGGCATGTAATCCTAGCACTATGAGAGGCTGAGGTGGGAGGATTGCTTGAGCTCCGGATTTTGAGCAAGACCAAGACCTCATCTCTACTAAACATAGAAAAATTAGCTGGGTGTGGTGGCCTGTGCCTGTAGTCCCAGCTATTTGGGACATTGAGGTAGGAGGATCCCCTGAGCTCAGGATCAAAGGAAGTAAGCTGTGCAGTAAGCTATGATGACACCACTGCACTCTACCTGGGTGACAGAGTAAGACCCTGCCTCAGAAAAAAAGTTTAAAAAAAAATATTAAAAATAAGTGGCTCCTAGGTGTCTGCAGGGAGATTGTGATCTAACGACCTAGGCACCAGCAGCAAATCTCAAGCAGCACTACCTGGTAGGGGCTAGAGTTTGGGGAAGGATGTCTTCTGTTTTGCCTCCATACTTTCCTGCAGTTGTCAGAGAGAGCTGCCTTGGGGGTTTCTGTTGTGATCTGAGGTTTGCCTGTGGGTGGGGATGGTGGTTCTTTGCATTTTGGAGCCAGCAAGTCTGGTGGCCAAAGGAACCATTTCTTCCATGGAGCAGGGTAGAGCTGGGCAGAGCCCCAGGGCACCAAGGCCAGTGAAGGGTGGAAAGAATCTGTTTACCAGTGTGCACTGACCCAGCGCTATAAGGAGCAGAGCCAGGAATTCCTCATGGGAAAGAGAGGCAGGCGCGGAACTAGCCTGCATTGGTGCAAGGGAGAGTGAAGCAAGCCAGACTGTCACCTAGCCAGGGAGCCTAGACACTGCCAGCCAGCTTCAAGGCAGGGGTATCTGGGCTGCAAGAGGGAGTGTCAATACCAACTCACAGCATGGCCCTGGGCCTCTGGGCCATAGGCCTTTTAAGCTATCTGGGAAGGGCCTGGCCTCCCTAGGTGATCACAGGGTGCCTAGCCCTAACAGTTGGCCATTTGAACACTACCTCCCCTATTCTCTGGTTTCCCATTAACACTTCTTATGGAACTGATCTAAAAGTTATTTATACTTTCAGTCATTATTACCTCTTAGGGTAATGCATTCCAGAGGTTGTTATCCAATGTGCAGAGTAGGTCAGTCTTTGTTTATCTCACTTTTCTTTTGAACTCTGGTTGCTAGAGGGAAGCTCCCTTACCCGCCCTTGTCTCTGGATCTGTGATTGGCTGTGCTTTCTCTGGTTGCCTCCTCTTCATCCTGGAGACCCAAATGTGAGAGACTACTTTCAACTTACTCCAGCCCTTCTCAGCAGAGTGTGGTGAAGAAGAAGGAAGGAAATGTGACAGGGAGTAAGGCACTGTTATGTGCAGGGCACTTTATATGTGTTGGATAGTTTAGTACTTAAGAGATAGGCTCCGCTTCCAGACTCTGTAACCTTGGGTAGATTACTCAACCACGATGAATCTTAGTGTTCTTGTCTATTAAGTGGAGATAATAAAAGCCACTTCCTGGGTAACTGCATACCCATGTAGTATTTGGTAGAGCTAGTATATGGCCAGTGCTCAAAACATGTCAGCTTTTACTGCCTCACATCATCTTTATTGCTGCTCTCTAAGGAGCTGGCATTGCCCCCACATTACACAAGGAACTGGAAGCTCAGCAACTTGCCCTGCTTCACATAGTTGTAAAGTATTAGAGATGGGGTTAGAAGCCAGAGTTATAATTTGTCATTGAGCAAATTATGTAATCTCTGAGGACCTCAATTGTTTCATGGGTAAAATGGTGATAACCATACCCTCTCTACCTCAGTGGAAGAGACCGTAGGATAAGAAAAGAGAAATGAAAGTGCTAGGTAAACTGCAAATACCAATTGCCTAATGTCTACCATTTGCTAGCCACCCACCAGGCTGGGCCCTTGTACACATTAATCGCTCATTCCAGCCCTGTACAATATGAATTATGCATTATGACCTCACTTAAAAATGAAGAGACTGAAGCTTGAGAGGTCAAGTGTTTTGCCTCTAAGAGGAACTGGGATACCTAGATCAGTTGACTTCAAGGTTTCTACTATATGTATTCTTCCCCATATCCCATCTAGGCTCCCTGATGGGTAAGATGAAGTGGATTAGTCCTGTGGTTTGTGACCACAGGCTTTCTGCTTGGAGTATGTTTCTCTTTGTTTGGGTTGGTTTGGGAAGTGAGTGAAACTTGGAGGAGAGGGTTAGACAGGGTTACTTGAGACCAAGCTTTATTTTGGACATGGGCACCACCCCTACTGAGTTTGCCTAGCCCCAGAGGGGCTGAGATGTGCTTGGGCAGAAAGTAGATCTTAGGACAAGGGGAAAGAAAACCCCAGCCTTTGGTCTCAGTGGCCTTGGGAACTGGTATTTCCCTTTGAGCATTTGAAAGCCCCCAGTGTATGGGTTTCAGGAGAAGGCTGAGGAACCAGGAACCTAGAAAGAATGGGGTCAGCAGATGCATTGCCACCTTGGGCCGTGGCATGGCACAGCATGGCTAAGCCTAGCTCATCCCAGGAGCCTGACAAGATCTGTGACCAGGTACCATCTTTGTCTCTTCTATGCCTTTCCTCTGGGAGATGAGAATGCTGGCAAACAGCAGATTGCCCAGGCTTGTGATGACAAGCTATGCCCTTCCAGCATATTGGTAACACTGAGCATTGCTAGGTTGAGCAGGCTGCTCTCTGGGGCTGTCAGAACATTAGAGGGAAAGGGGTTAGACTGTCTCCAGTGGCTTAGGGACCAGAAATCAAGATACACAGTAGCATCTGGACAAGGATCCAATTTCCCCACAGCTTTCCCCCGAGAGTTAGAAGGAGTCCATGAGTCACTGAGGCAGAGGGGAACTTTGTCCAAGTCATACAACTTCTCTGATCAGGTCAAATCTCTCATGGGCCAAATGTAAATAGTAATTAATTAATCCATGAGGCCTCCACTATTATAGACACAAATAAAATTGCTGTAGACAGAGTGGCTTGTAACCCTTAATGTAGCAGCAAATGAAAGTAATGATGTCGTGGAGAAAACCAGGCAGGTACCTGTTCAGCACCTGTGAGGTATATGATGGGAGTTGGAGAAGTTCAAGACCTTGTCCAGGTAGGGAGGGACAGTACTGAACACAAAGAGCAAGTTGTAATAAAGTGCTCATTTCAGACTTCTTGGCTTGACCCATTTAGGAATTGGTGCTGAAATCAATTTTAGGGGATTGTGACAGGCATTTAAAGAATAAAAATAACATAAAATTGAACTGAAAATATCAAACTGCATTAGTACATGTCAGAACAACTTGTTTCATAAAACATATTTTGTGTGTGTGTTTATTTATATGTATATACTCTGTATAAGATGTATTTCTCACTGTGGGTCTCATTTTAAAAAGTGTGAGAAGTGGTGTTCTAAACCAGGATGAAGATCTTCAGGCTGGAGGACAGTTAATGAGTCTATAGCAGGCATGCAGGCCATGTGGAGGCTGAAGAGTGTAGTTCAGGGGTCAAGAGCAAGGGCTTTAGAGTCAGACAGGCCTGGGATTTAGTCCCAGCTCTGCAACTTACAGCCACATGGTCTTAAGTAAGATTTCAAACTTACTAGAGTCTTGGATTCTACTACAAAATGGAAAAAATGATATTATGGTGGGGTTATTATGAAGTGTGCATGTGAGAAACCTATATAAAGCATTGAGGAAGAAATTGGTAAATAGTAAATGATATACAAGTGGTAACTATTATTGCTAATGTTATTACTACTATAGTTGTGGGTTGTTTTATTTGTTTGTTTGCTTGTTCTTTGAGACACAGTCTCACACTGTCGCCCTTGATAGCCTGCCACTGCACCATAGCTCAAGTTCTTGGGCTCAACCAATATTCTTGCCTCCCTCCCAAGTAGCTGGGACTACAGATGCCTGCCACAGTGGCTGGCTAGTTTTTATTTTAGAGATGGGGTCACGCTCTTGCTCTTGTTCAGGCTGGTCTCCAACTCCTAAACTCAAGCAATGCACCCTCCTTGGCCTCCCAGAGTGCTACGATTACAGACGAGAGCCACTGTGCCTGCCCTTGCAGTTGTGGTTTCTAATGTCATGTTGGCTCCTTAAGGGTTACTATGACTTGGAGAGGGAAGAAGAAAGAGCATTCCACGTAGGAATGAGTGGATGACAAAGGGATAAGCATGTGTTGCAGGACTTGGAAAGGGGAGAAGAAAGGGCATTCCACGTAGGAATGAGTGGATGACAAGGGATAAGCATGTGTTGCAGGATGTGAGAGAAGTCTGAGAATTGTGCAGCCTCTGAAGGGGGGTGTTCAGATTATGGGTAGATGCTAGGAAAATTTTGGTATAACATGGGAAGAAAGAGAGAGAATTCTTTCTTTCTTTCCTTCTCTCTCTCTCTCTCTCTCTCTCTCTCTCTGTCTCTCTTTCTTTCTTTCATCACAGAGACTCCCTCCAGCCACCTTAAGGAAAGAAGCGTGTTCTGCAGGGTGGGTGAGGCCCCTCAGATATGAAGCCTCCCCTATGGGCCATCTGGTTCCTTATCCTGGATCACCTTCATTTGCACTAGCAACTGGCTCATACCCTCTCTCCCACTGTCAGGAGGAAGCCACCAGAGCTTATACACCATCACACTGTTTGCAGGGATCCCCAGACCTGGGTTCATCTCACAGCTCCTCACTGGGTATCCTTAGATGTCAAATTCACAGCACAAGCTGTCTAAACCTATAGGAAAACTGAGGGTCAGAGTGGGAAGGGGACTTGCCTTTTATAAAAGAGATTGCTATGTCAGATAGTAGCTGCATCAGATGCTGTCCAAGATTCTGACTAACTCAATTGAAGTATACATGAACCTTCTGTTTCTTTTCTTTTCTTTTTTTTTTTTAGAGATAGAGTCTTACTTTACTGCCCTTAGTAAGGGTGCCGTGGCGTCACAGCTTACAGCAATCTCCAACTCCTGGGCTTAGGCGATTCTCTTGCCTCAGAGATTACAGGCGGCTGCCACAACACCTGCCTATTTTTTTGTTGCAGTTTGGCCGGGACTGGGTTCAAACCCACCACCCTCAGTATATGGGGCCGGCACTGTACCCTCGGAGTCACAGGTGCTGCCTGAACCTTCTGATTTTTAAAAAATGAATAGCCTGCAGCCCTTTGGGGCACATGCTGTGCACAAGAGGATGTCTACCTGGGGTTAGAGAACTTGTGGTCATCCTCACAGTATGTGTGTGTGGTGGGTGGTGGGAACAGCCAGACTCCAGTGGCTTCCTTCTCACCATCCCCAAGTAGATTAAATTCCTCTGCTTTTGAAGGAGAAGTCATTCAAATGACCATATTCCTCAAAATTTCCCAATTTAAGATTTTAAATATCAAAATGGACCTTTTTGATTGACCTGTACATTTAAAATAGTAAAAGTGAGTTTAGTAGAATGAGAGGTTTTTGTTCATTTCTGAAAACATCTTGCCAAATCAGTGGTGTAGCTTAAAATCAGGGGTATCTTAGAATCCAGGAACTATGGTATTTTGTTTTGTACCCAACTGAAATTCCGGTTTGATATTGAGACTTTGAAACTGCCAAAGCTATTATCTGGCATCAGTTAAAAGAACTCAGAACATGTTCCTCTGTGTTTCTACAGTTGGGGAATGGGTATCTCTGAGGCCCTGTAGTCAGATTTTATCAACAAAGGCAGACTAAGGATTGAGGTGTCAAATGGGCTTGTATTTAATCACATGGGAGTTCTTTAGAAACTGGTAATCTTAGGTGCAAGCCTTTCCCTCTTTGAGTCTTAGTTTCATCATTTGTGCAGTGGGTGATTGGCTCAGCTATTATCTAAATCCATAACTCCCAGAACTGCCTGTTGACTCAATGTGGGCACCATTTCATTTAGTTAACTCTAAAGCTCATGCCTAGACATGTTGCATAAGTGAGTGTGTTGTAAGTGGCCTAGGTCGTGTGGGCCATTGGGTTTCTGTTCTCTGGGTATTTGGGAGATGTGTGTCCCTTTGTAAATTACCTAACCTCAAGGCTTAGTCCCAGTTTTGCTTTTATCAGAAAGAGAAAGGAAGGGAGTGGCTTTGTGTCTACCTCTACCTCTAGGTGGTAAAAGGGGCAGCAGTTCAAGGGGGAGGAGGTGACTTGTCAGTGTCAAGGGGGCCTAGGCTGTTACTCCTTTTCAGCTATTCAGCTTCAAGGCTGCTCTTAGCCCTGGCAGTTCCCCAGTTAAAGTTCACTGTAGAAGAGGATCTGCCCTTTTGTGTTGTGGTGGCCTCAGCTTTGCCAGGGCCCCTCCCTCTGTTCTTCCAACCAGTAAAAGTCACAGCAATACATTTCCTTCCGGCAGAGAGAGAATCAGAGACGCAAAGCCTGGGCCAAGCCCCAGCCCCAACAGGTCCTGTTCCTGAGAGCCTCCTCCAAGCTGCCTTGAGTGTCTCTGACCCTGTGCTCCTCCCTGGGAGGTCAGGCAGTGCTGAGTGCAGCTCTTGGCTAGGACTTAACTTTGATTTGAGGCCAGTTTTTCCATTGAGTTGCTTTTTGAGCAAGATATCTTTCCTGGGTACCTTAACTTTGTGAGCCTCTGTTTCCCCATCTGCCATTAATGTTTTATTCTGTTAATATTGTCAAGTACCTTTTCCCCCTCAGCCATGATCTAAGACAAGTACATTTTTAATTTAAAAAAAATAAATAAAAAGCACAAAACGAAATGTAAAAAGATCCATAATCCACCACTTTAAAATAATTTTAAGAAAAGAGTATGTGTATATAGAGAGATGCACACGTACATTTTGTTGTTTTTGCTGCCAATATTGCTCTGTAAGCTGAATTAGAAAGCATATATAGAATGCCTAGCCTACAAATGTGTCCTTCTCTTTGCCCCTCAGTTATGTGGACTTTAGGATTTCCTGGGAATCACTACTTGGAGGAAACCCGCTCAGTTGATATGTTCTCTGGCTAAGCCAGAAGTTTCTGTCCCAGCCTACCTCCTCCTGCTTTGGTGCTAGTCTGCCTGCCTGGTGTGGATCTTGATGCTGAGGTGTTATTCCCACACTTAGTGCCCACCAGTATGTCAACTCCATGAGGATCAAGACTTTGTTCTAGTTACAGGAATACATCCCCACAATTGCCCCAGAGGCCCTCACCATAGAACAATATGCACTTTTGACAGCTGCTCATTCAGTAAATGTACAAATACAAGAGCTGGTATTTGATGGGGCTTTGAAGTCTGTATAGGATTTTGATGGGTAGAGATAATTTGAAGATCATTCTAGCAAAGGGACTGGCATAAGTAAAGATTGAAAGGTGGGAAAGGCCCAGGGTGTAATTGGGGAAACTCTGAGTAACTAGTTTGTCTTGAGTGAGGAGATGAGCATGTTATTTCTGTACTTGTTTGACAAGTTTTTATGTCTAACTCTGCACCTTGCAAACAGGCCCTCTAGAGAGGCTTATTTACCGAAGCTAACCCAGGACAGGAATGCTTTGTTTTGGTGCATAGATGCAGACACTCACTTAGCCTCTGCCCTAGAAAGATGCAGTAACCCCTGGCCCCTGGACACTCAGGGGAGTAGGTACTTGAACCCACCGTCTCTCTGGCCTGTACCTTCCAGGAAGGAGGGCAGAGTTCCTCTCATTTGCAGTAGGATATTCATGAGTTGCCAGGCCCAAAGGGAATGTCAGGGATCCTGGAGGGCAGGGGAACCAAGATCAGACTGGTGACTGGGGTGGAAGCCAGGACCTTTGCTCCTCTTGGCACCTCTGACGGACCCTGCCCTCTGCTCCACAGGCTGGAAGAAGTCCCCCTGGAGGTGCTGAGGCAGAGAGAGTCCAAGTGGCTAGACATGCTCAACAACTGGGACAAATGGATGGCCAAGAAGCACAAAAAGGTGAGGGGTCTAGTCTTGGACCTTGGGCTGGGAGTAGACCAGCTGGGGAGGAGGAGGAAGAGGAAGGAACTTGAACTTAGGAAGGCAGAGACTTCTCCAACTGCCAGGAGCCTTAGGTGTCCTTCATCTGCCAGTGGGGTACAGAAGCTGGCTGGAGGGCAGGGATAAGGTTGGGCCTCCATAGATGACTTCAGATTTATGCAGAAGTTTGTCCTGGAGTTAAATTCAAAGCCACTTTTAGCCAGTAGCCCTTTAAGTAGCTTTCCCCTAGTATTCTTGGGAGAAGGCCTCAAGTGCTACTTACCACCTGTCAGGGAGGATTTTGTAATACTAATAATAGCTAACATGTATGGAATATTTGCAGTATCCTTGGCCCTTGTCTCAGATAATTCTTAAGACATGCTGGTATCCACACTGTATGGATGACCTGCAGAATCAAGATCTGAACCCAAGCAATATAACTTTAGCACCTGCCCTCTTAACCACCACAATAAGGAGCCTTCTGCACCCTCCAGATTAATTTGATGATTTCCCTCTTGCTTCCTGGCCAAAGCAAAAAGAAAGAATAATAACCTGACAGTTTAATAATGGTCTTACAAAAATGAAAATACCCAGTCGTTCTTTTCTAGTCAGACTCTATCCTCCCAGGGGAACGTTCTTGGCCACCACTCTATTTTTTTTTTTGAGACAGAGTCTCACTCTGTTGCCCAGGCTAAAGTGCTGTGGTGTCCGCCAAGCTCACAGCAACCTCAGACTCCTAGGTTTAAGCAATCCTCCTGTATCAGCCTCCTGAGTATCTGGGACTATAGGCAGCTGCTACAATGCCCAGCTAATTTTTTCTATTTTTTAGTAGAGACAGGGTCTTACTCTTGCTGCTGGTCTTGAACTCCTGAGTCAAGTGATCCTCCTTCCTTGGCCTTAACAGAGTACTAAGATTATAGTGTGAGCCACCACTCCCAGCCTTGGCCACCATTCTTAAGTATGTGTTGATGTCCTTGGCCACCCTCAGCAGGGTCTAGTTACTTTCCGGCTTAGAGGAGGCCTATTCAGAGCATCACAGCCAGGGTCTCCTCTGCACAAGTTCTCAGTCCAGAGTGAACCCATCACTCACTGTCTCCTGACACACTGGTCTTGTCTGATATAGCACAGCTGGCTGCAAGGCCGAGCAGAAAACTCAGGACCAACAATCAGGTATGGCTTGGGCCCAGCCCCGTTCTCTTCTTGTCTTCATGACTGTGGCTAGCTGTGTAACTTTGGGCAAGTCACTTCACCCTCTCAGTCATTTTCTTTAGTCAAGTGGAAATGATAATCCTGTTTGAAGGTTCCCCACAGAGTGGACTATAAGTGCTTCATGGACTGTAAAGCCCTGTTCCATGGGAGAGACCTATCCAGGTTAAGCTTTTCTTATTCTGTGTGGACTTTAGGACACTCATCTTTTGGGGGTTTGTTGCCCCAGGCACTAGAGTGCCATGTTCAGCCTAGCTCACAGCAACCTTAAACCTCCTGGGTTCAAGGGCTACTGCCTATGCCTCTTGAGTAGCAGGGAATACAAGTGCCTAATTTTCCTATTTTTTAGTAGAGACAGGGTCTCCCTCTTGCTCAGGCTGGTCTTCAACTCCTGAGCTCAAGTGATCCTCTAGCCCAGTGGTTCTCAACCTTCCTAATGTCATGTCCCTTTAATACAGTTCCTGTGAGTCGTGACCCAGAGGTTGAGAACTGCTGCTCTAGCCTCAGCCTCCCAGAGTGCTAGGATTACAGGTGTGAGCCACTGCCTAACCATGGGGCACTCATGTTTTACTTCTTAGAAAATCAATCTCTGTCTCTCTCAAAAAGTTTTAAGGCAGTTATTCCTCAACTGGTTCCTGCCTGACTCTGGGGTCTGGTTCTAGGCTTTGTCACCCCTTAGGCTTTACCTTGAGCTATAGCTTATTCTCCAGTGGTCTGTTGTGGTGACTGGTGGTTGGCAGGGACTGTAGCTCTGGCCTTCTCAAATGGAGATTCTAGAGGGAAGCCTTGGGAAGCTCCTTTCGACAGAGCTGCCAACAGCACTTCCTCTTCCCCTTTGCTTCCTTGGCACTATGGTTAGAGCCCAAAGTCTGCGTTGCCTATCAGAGGCCTCCAGAGAGTGCACCATTCCACCTTACCCAGAACACTAATCCACTGCTCCTCTCCAGATTGAGACCACTAGGTGCCCCTCCTCTCACCTCATCTGTGGCCATACCAGGCCTTGTCATGGGAGCTCTTCCTGCCTACGTATAGAGCCTTGTGCTCTCCTTCTGGTCTAGAAGTCATAAAAATGATAATACCCATTTCAGCAAGTAGGCTCCAACACACCACTTCTCTCGGACTCATACATAATCCTGCTGGGAGAGTGTCCTCCTTCCCTGGCCATGTCTAGGACAGAATTCTAGGCCTACAGGGTTGTAGCCAGAATGCTGTCTTCCCCTGTGGGGCCTTGCCCTCCCAGAGTTCAGCAGGCAAGGTTATGGCCTCACTCAACTTTCATCAAAGCCTCCTACTCAAGGCCTCAACTCAGAGGATGATAATGCTCTGTGCTTTCTGGGAGCACTTTGTCATGCTATATCCTTACTGATTGCCTAAGGCAGACAGGGTAGAGATAACCACCTTCAACTTTATGCTGAGGAGGATACTGGGGCCAGAGCTCTCTGTCCTCAGCTTCCCAGCCCTGGGCCAGCAGGTAGGGCAGGGCCTCTTTGGGAACCTTGGTGGACTTAAGGTGCTCTAGTGCTCTCCTGGAGGAGGCCAATTATGGTGGGGGACTGCCTCATGCTGAACTTGGCCCTAGGGGAGATTTAAAGGGCTCCTGATTCTGGGCTGTATGTGTCCTTTTGCCAAAGCTTGACCAAAGTGACTTCCTTAAGGAGACTTTTGTCCCACAGCAGCAGGAAACTGTTCCCAGAGTATGGGGCAGTTCCCTTCAACTCCCTTCCTCTGCCCCTTTTCCAGAAGGCAGTCCCAGAAGCTCTCACTTGGTGCCTGTGACTAGCCACTACTGCTCTTCCCCCCTGCCCGTCAGCCTGTCTGCCAGGTTCTTCCTGGTTCTTGACTCTCCCTGACCTTTGGAAAGTTTTCTCCAGTTTGCACTGGTCGTTAGGAAAGCCAGAGCATCTGTGCTCCCTCCTCTGAGAGCTTTGAATGGGACTGTTTGAGGGGGTTTCCAGGTGAGGGAAAATTAGGTGTAAGCCAAGGCCCTGTTCCTGGGATGAAGGGTGGAGAGGAAGCTGTCACTTAAGGAACACAGACTATGTGTCAAGCCCCACATTAAGCACGTTTTTTCCTTTCTAGTAGAATCCTTTCAACAACTCTGCAGAGGAGGAGGTATTATCATTCTGATCTTATAGTTGAGAAGCGATTCGCTCAAGGTTGGATTTAAACTCACATCCAGATATTCTCCTCATGCCCTGGGCACCCATCTCCTTTATCCCAAATCCGGCTGCTTAGTGCAGGGGCTGAGGGAGTATCATTGGCTGCCTCCCCTGCCTCCATTCCATAGTGCCTCTGTCTTTGCCCTCATCCTCCTTGATGGTCAGGACAGCTGTCTTCAGACTCTCATTCTGGCCCCAAGCCCACCTTCTCCATCCATCTCTTCCCTTTTCCAGGGAAGTGGAAAGAGCATGTGTCTGGATGCCCTAGCTTGTATGGTGCAGCTAGGAGGTATGTATGGGTCTCTGATTGTATGGCTTTAATCTCCTCCATGCTTCAGTTTCCCCATATGTAAAAAAACATGGTAGTTTTCAAACTGGGTTTGGGGAGAGGAAATCTTCGGGTAAAAACAGTCTGAATTAAGCATTACCTCTAGGTCATGAGCTACCTCAACTACTTCTTCCCTCACTACTACTATTTTATGAGTGGCAGAAAAGACTTAGTCCATTTTAGCAAGGGCTGGGATTAGGATTTATAGCCAGGCCAGGTGCCTCTGCACCAGGCTCATGATCTCGAGAGCTCAGGGTCAAAGAGAGAAGAGAAGGGATTCTTGACCTAAACTAAGAGGGAGCCATTTAAGCAGATCCCATCTTCCTTCCGAGTTCTGCTAGGATTTCTCTCCTCTAACCTGATTGTGTCCTGCCACATTACTGCTTAAAACAAGACCTCCAAGAAAGTGCCCAAACTACCTGATTTTGATGCTTCTACTGCTCTGTTAGCCTCTGAAGAGCAATATCTAATTTATTATTACTGTAATTTTTTTTTTTTGTAGAGACAGAGTCTCACTTTATCGCCCTCAGTAGAGTGCCATGGCATCACAGCTCACAGCAACCTCCAACTCCTGGGCTTACGCGATTCTCTTGCCTTAGTCTCCTGAGTAGCTGGGACTACAGGCGCCCACCACAACCCCCGGCTATTTTTTTGTTGCAGTTTGGCCAGAGCTGAGTTTGAACCCGCACCCTCAGTATATGGGGCCAGCACCTTACTCGCTGAGCCACAGGTGCCGCCCTATTACTGTAATTTTTTAAGGCTTTAAAGTGCCTCAGGGATCCCCTGAAACTAATTTTCTATTTCTGGGGACTCCCTGGATTCATGATAAGAGATGGCGATATGGCTTTGAGGAAATTTTTTTTTTTGCAGGTTTGGCTGGGGCCGGGTTTGAACCTGCCACCTCCGGTATATGGGGCCGGCGCCCTACTCCTTTGAGCCACAGGTGCCACCCATTGAGGAATTTTTTTTTTTAGTATGAAAATTGTCCCTTCTCTTCAGTACTTGGCTCCTTTTAGCATTGAATTATCACGGACAAAAATTGGTTAATATTTTATTTCTAACTCTCCCAGCCAACTCCTTGCTCCTTACTACTTCAGAGAAGTATTTATTTGGTGCCCTTTAACTTCTTGAGGGACAAAAAGGAACTCATTCAAACTGCCAATATTTATCTGTGGACCATAAAAGTACAGAGAATTGTACTATGGTAAGGTTATTGAGATGCTCTGGGGGTGTACTGTATACCTGCTAGTTTTCTTCATTACTGGATTGAATTTTCTTTTCTTGCTGTTATTCTCTTTCATATCACCTCAAGGTTTAGACTTGTGGAGGAACAAGCATGATGGGGATAATAGTCTTAAAGAAGACATTGTTCATAATCAGAAAAGAGGGGGAAAGAAAAACTTATCCATTTTGATATTTTGGTGTAGGTGGCCAGCTTTGTTTCTCATAGGAAAATCTGACCCAACTGTCATGTTGGCTCCTAAAGAACTGCTGTATGGTTCATCAAGAGTTGAACTTTGGGATGGTGCCTGTGGCTCATTGAGTAGGGCGCCAGCCCCATATACCAAAGGTGGCGGGTTCAAACCTGGCCTTGGCCGCACAACAGAAAAATAGCCAGGCGTTGTGGCAGGCGCCTGTAGTCCCAGCTACTCAGGAGGCTGAGGCAAGAGAATTGCCTAAGCCCAGGAGTTGGAGGTTGCTGTGAGCTGCATGACGCCACCGCACTCCACCAAGGGCGATAAAGTAAGACTGTCTCTACAAAAAACAAACAAACAAACAAACAACAACAAAAAAAAGAGTTGAACTTTGTGTAGCCTTTTTGGGAATATAGAAAAGGAAGAAAGCCACAGGACTGCCCACTCAGTCTTGGGAAGATCTGGATGATTCTGCACAAGCAAAAATGACTTCAAATTTATGTGTAGACATACCTCTACCAATCCATCTTCAGCTGACTCAATGTTGTATGATAGCCCGTCCCCAAAGCAGGGTGGAATGTTCTGGTTTCACCACAGATTTTCTACTCATTTCACTTTTGGAATCAGCTTATAGATTCCAAGTCTCTTTTGGATATAACTTTTAATCTTTTGCTTTTCTAAAAAATAATTTTGTTTCATATTTAAAGCACTTGTATTAGTCAATGATTCATGTTCAGCATTATTTGAACCATTTGCCATTATAGAAAGAGAAATACTTATTTGTGTTTTAAATAAAACTGGTGTAGGAAAGACAAAAACAAAAAAGTAAGTGCCCAAACTATGCCTGTGGGCACGTTCTGGTTCACCTCACGAGCTACCTTTCCTGCATTTGCAGCTGTGCCCCACAGAGTGCCGTTCCTACCCTGGGCAGCCCAAATTGTGTGGTTTTATTTTGATTCAGAAAATGGGGATCTAGAGTTCTGTGGTAGATCTCAGGAACACCTATCTTGTCACTGGGCTCCAGGGGCTGTGGGACTCTGCCATCACCTGGTGGCAACATATCTAATTGGCAGTCACTTCCTCCCTCCACTATAGGATGTGTGTTGCAGCAACAGTAGGAAAGTCCTCTTTTCTCCCTGTTTCTGCTTTTACTGATATGTGCCCTGAAGGCCCATTAAGCACTCGCTGGGCTGGGGAACCTGCCTGAGCGGATACATGGGCACAACTTTCCTTTTGACTTTCAGATCCGCCTCCGGTGCCAGAAGGGCATTCCACCTTCTCTGCGAGGCCGTGCGTGGCAGTACCTGTCAGGAGGCAAGGTTAAGCTACAGCAGAACCCTGGGAAGTTTGATGTGAGTTTCCCTTTCTTCACTCACTCTGCCCTTCCTTCCTTGTCTTTTGACATCCTCCCCATAACAGCCATCCTCCATGTGCTCACCTGGACCTCAGCAGGATGAGCTGTCCTCCAGTTAGATACCAGACTTCTTGGGCCCCCACAGGCCAGACTGTCCTAGGTATCTGTGACTCCTGGAACCTACGACCCTGAGCATCCCTCAAAATGATGAAGAGTTTTGCTGCTCCCATTCCATCTCTTTCCTTTGATAAGCACTCAGGTTTTGCTTTCTTAGGCTCATCAAGTAGTCAGGAAAGGACACTCAGACCACTTCCCTGACTGACTTGAGCCTTTGGGGGCTTGTCTCATAGGATCATAGGCCCCTCAACACTTCCTGGCCTTCCATCCTCTACTCTTCCTCCTGCCTCATCCAAGCCTGGCCAGATAGCGTGACTGGTGAGGTCATCAGCCCTGGGAGTGGCAAAGCCAAACCAATATTCCCAAGGGTGAAAGCCAGTTAGAATAGTCATGCCTCTCTGTGTCCCCACCTTCCTCCTGCTGTTCCTGACCCAAAGAGTAAAATACCTCTCCATTCACTGAGCTGGCCAGCTCCTCCTGCTCTCCTAGGGAAATACAGGGAGGCAGTCAGTTTTCCTGGGGTTGCCCTAGCTTATCTATCAGACCTGGCCCTAGGCATCAGGACTTCTCCCAGGCCTTTGGGACTAGCAGTTAGACAGTGAGGCAGAGCTGCCAGCCACCAGCTCTTTGCTGACTTACCTCAAGCTTCAGTGAACACTTCTGTTCTGCTGACCATGTTCCCTCCCTGAGAAGGGCAGGTGGGGAAGGGCCTTAGAGTTTATGTTGTTGACCTGGAGAGGGTGAGAGCTGTTTATTGGTAGCACTTGGCCCTGGTGGTGGTGGTGGTGGTAGGAGCTGGCAGAATGCCTGGCTAGGGCAGCGCTGAACCATATGATTAAATTATCTCCAGGGAAGCACTACCAGGCCCCACTAGAGTACCACTTCACTCCAGAGTCTTCCTCCCAGAGACTACATCTCCTCCATTTCAAGGGGCTGCATCCTAAGAAGACCAGGAGCTCATGGCAGGAGCCCCATTCCAAAACCTATATCTTATATCAGGCTGTCGGAGCCAGGCCTGAGAGCCAAGAGCGTGGGTAGCTTGACCAGCCTCTCAATTGTACAGTTCCACAGGTGTGAACATGTCCACAGTGTGCATAGCACGGTGCAGAGCTATGTGTCTGTGTGTGGGCACAGGGGTGTGTCCAGAGAGGAATAGGCCACTTCCACAAAGTCTGGAAGGTTGCTTGTGTGAGGGGGTAGATTTGGTGTTCTCAATACATCCAAGTGAGTGACAGGTTCCTACACCAGTCCTAGGGACTGGAAGAGTGGTTTGTGAGCACCCCTGGAAAGACATAGTCTACAAGTCACCCAAAGAAACATGAGAAGCTCCCTTTGGCTACTATGGGTGCATGAGCCAAGGCAGGGAAGTTCTGTGGTGGCAGCACATAACCATAGCTGTGCCCCCTCCCCCGGTCAGGGCCCTCCATTCAACACACAGCCCAGGTGGCCAACTACAACTTTAGCAGGCAGGGCGGGTTCTGTGGGCCCTGCCAGCTCCATCTTCTCCTGCACTTGCTATTTCTTCCTCCTTCCTTGGACAGACAGGACCTTCCTATCCTTTTTGACCTTCTTTTCTTCTCTGGCTTCACCTCATTATGGCACCAGCACCTCTCAGGCTGGCAGAGGCCACAGGCCCACTGACTGCAGTACCTGCTCATCTGCCAGCACCCTTTCTCCTATTGCTATACCATTTCCTTTTGTCACCATCCCATGTGTAGCCGAGCACCTTGAGCTGTTGCGGTAGCAGATGAACACATTCTAGGAACTGACTTTTGGGATTCTCATATCCTTACTTCATGGGAACCACCAGGAGAATTTGGGGGACCCTTTCTGACAAAAGTGAACTTGCGTTATGCTCAGACAGGACCTAGAGGTACACAGGATACACGCAGGTCTCTGTATCTATTCACTTCCCACTGTGTGTCTGCTCCAGAGTGTTCTATGGAAGCCCCAGCTGCTTCCTACACCCTCCAGCCTTGAACACTGTCAGCCTTTCCTCTTGGTATTTAGTCTCTAGTCAAGTTCTTGGCACACTAGGTTCTTTAGCTTAATGCTGGGACACTCCCACTCAGGGGCACAAGAGGGGAAAAGGTTTGTATAAAGTCACCAGCTGACCAAGGCCTGGCCTGGGTTGGTGCCCACTTGGTATTTGCTGAGGACCTGGTCTCCCTCCCAAGGTCCTTGTCTGATGCTCCCTCTACCCTGCAGACAACTTGTACTTGCTCTGCATTCCTGCTTACCCCTATGGCTTTCTTTCCTATTTACTTTTTCTTTCCTTTTTAAAAATGAAGGTATGAATTTATATAGAGTAAAATGCACAGATCTTGAGTTTTGACAAATAATACGCTTCCATGTAACCAACATGCAAATCAAGAAGGAGAATGTTTCAAATGACTGAGAAATGATTTTTCTTTTTGTAATAGTTTTATAAAGGTACACATGCTAAAATGTTCATGGAATTCATAGAGAAGAGTAAAACTTCGCTGAAACCCCAGCACCTAGAGAAGCAATTGAGGTTAATAGTTTGACAGATGTCGTGTCCTTCTAGATAGCACCCTGTGCCAGTCACTCACATACACCCCTCCCTGAATAGGTGAGAAGCAGGGGCCTAGGATTGATAGCTCTGAGTCAGACTTGGTGTCTAGCCCTGGCTCACCATTTTTCCAACCACAAGGACTTGGATAAGTGAATTTTTGTTGATATTCAGGTTTTGTTTGTTGCTTTTGCATCATGGTCTGAGATGCTGTTATCTCATCTGTAAACAGGATGTTGTGATAGGATCAGTCTTTGGGGGTGAGAAGAGTTAGTGAGGACCACAGGTGCTCCATACTCAGCTCAGCACCTTGCTCAGAGCAGTGATAACAGATGGTAGCTATTGCTTTGATAAGTAGCCTTCCATCTTAAGGATGTGATAAATGTGTCTAATTGAGTCCTAAATGAAGTGCCTAGAGGTTCTTTCAGCCACAAGGTGGATATTCTTGCCCACATGGGTCCTCCTAGAGCTAGGATTCCTCCTTAGCGTATCCAGGGCCCTTCTTTTCTTGCCCCTTTGCCCCTCCTTAGACTTAGGGCATCCTTACTTGGACTTCCCTTCCTGTCCTCAGGAAGGACCAGTCCATGATAGGATTGGGTGGGCATTGCCTGTGGTGCAGGGTTCCTCAATACCTGGGACAACCATGTTCTGTCAGGAGGGGCCCTCCTCCATCTTCCACAGCCCCTAATGTATGCCTTTTCTTCCAGGAGTTGGACATGTCTCCTGGGGACCCCAAGTGGCTGGACGTGATTGAGCGTGACCTACACCGGCAGTTCCCTTTCCATGAGATGTTTGTGTCCCGGGGGGGTCATGGGTGAGCAGGCTGGGCCCTGTGGGCTGGGAAGTGACTCTACACCCTATTTCTCAGGTACAGAAGAGGTGCAAGTTTGGGTAACTCAAGTGTCCAAAAGCTGAGTGCCCCAAACTTCACTGTCAGTATCTCCCCTTTTTGGTTTGAGTCTAAGGGGTGCTCTAACATTTTTTCTTACCTTTGGGGTAGCTTTCATTGATTTTCCAGAGTGCTAGAGCTGGCCCAGCCTGGCCCTCTCCTAGAAACAGGTTTCAATGGGGAGAAAAAGGGTTAGGAGGAGTTGGGTGGGTGAAGAGTATACAGGAGGGCCGAGATGGGACAGGAGGAGTGAGATGGGGCAGGCCAGGGACCAAGACAAAGTTGGCTTAGCCAACAGGTCAAAGCTGCCATGTAAGGGGCTCCCACTTCCACCATCTGATACATCCTCACCCAGTGCAGCATCCTGTCTTGGCCCTGCTCCTGCTTTGAGCCTTTGCCCTCCCCTGTCACAGGGGCGCCCCACCCCACTTCCCTCCTTTGGTCATGTGGGAGTGCAAGTAGAAGACTGACTCCTTGGAGACCACAGCAGGTCACCTCCCCTCTCCAGGGTATTGCAGATTCTGAGGCAGTTTTGGCCCAGTGGCACACAGGTCAGGGCAATGGGTAACAGAATCACATCTGTCATTGCTGCCCTTCCTGGTTGGTCTCTCCACAGCCAGCAGGACCTGTTCCGTGTGCTGAAGGCCTACACACTGTATAGGCCTGAGGAGGGCTACTGCCAGGCCCAGGCACCCATCGCCGCTGTCCTGCTCATGCACATGCCTGCGGAGGTAGCACCAGGCCCTGGGCGGGTGGGCGGGATGACAAGGAACCCTGGGCAGCAAGGCCTCACCTGTCTGTTGCCCATAGCAAGCCTTCTGGTGTCTGGTGCAGATCTGTGAGAAGTACCTTCCTGGCTACTACAGTGAGAAACTGGTGAGTACTTGACTGGCCTGGGTTCTGCCCCAGACCAGATACCCTCTGTGGCTCCTCCAGGCCTTTCTCTCCACAGCAGCTCTAGGGTCCTCTGTTGCCTTCAGGTAAGAGTCCCATGCCTGCCAGGTCAGGTCTCTTGGGCTCTGCCATCATCAGTTCCACACTGCCTCCTGCAGCTCTGGCCACTGGTGGGACTGAAGTTCCTCCAGGGCACCAAGTGCCTTCTTGCTGTGGCATTGGTCTAGGCTTAAACCTCTATCTGGAAGCTCTATTCCCCAGGCCATGCCCTGAAAACTCCATTGCCTGTCTCAGCTTTCAGCCTCAGGGATCTTCATTGACCCTGACAGGCAGGATTCTCCAGTGATTGTCCCCTTTCCCACATTGTCCTGGGGACTTATCCCCTTCTCTTTCCCCCAATCTCTTTCTGCTCACATGCCCCTCCTCACTGTAAGGTCCACAAAGGGGATCAACTGTATTTGGCTTGATCATGCTGTATCCCAGCATCCCGTAGAGGCTGGCACCTTGCAGACTGTAGCCTCCCAAGGAATAAATAATTGCCTTCATGCTCATGGCCCTGTGGTTTCCATGTCCCCTTAGGAGGCGATCCAACTGGATGGGGAGATCCTCTTCTCACTGCTACAGAAGGTATCACCAGTGGCCCACAAGCACCTCAGCCGGCAGAAGATCGACCCACTGCTCTACATGACAGAATGGTTCATGTGTGCCTTCTCACGCACCTTGCCCTGGAGCTCTGTGCTGCGTGTCTGGGATATGTTCTTCTGTGAAGGTACTGGGTAGGACTGGAGGAGCAGCCTTGCCTCTAGCCAGAATACAGGCAGCCTCTACTTTTTGCATTTACCACCTGCCCCCCATGCAGGAGTCAAGATCATCTTCCGGGTGGGGCTGGTGCTGTTGAAGCACGCTTTGGGCTCCCCTGAGAAGGTCAAAGCCTGCCAGGGCCAATATGAGACTATTGAGAGACTGCGGAGCCTCAACCCCAAGATCATGCAGGAGACCTTCCTGGTCCAGGAGGTATGACCCACACCTGGCCCTTACCAGAAGGGAGTGGGAGATGGTAGGAGTCCTGTGGAGGAAGACCTGGTCACTTCTGCCCCTGAAGGTGGGTCACCTGTACCAGGTCTGCTGCTCAGCAGCCAGGAGGGTATGGGTAGACCTTATCTTCCTGTCTGGGTGAGGAGCATGGAGCACAAAGGGGCCTAGCTTTGCCAGGGCTTCCTTATCTGAGTCATTCAGGAATGAAGAGGAATAGTGACCCGTAACCCTCTCTTCTTCCCTGGTACCACATTCACAGCTTTGGCTCTATTTTCCACTTTTACTTTCTTTGTGGCTACTTGTCTCTCAGGGGCTATGAGGTGACATATGCATGGTCAGCTTCTGTTGGTTGAGGCAAGAGCCATGAGGGAAGGGCTGATGCCAGTGTGTGGGGCAGAAGCAGAAAAGCAAAAGCGCATTTTTACCTGCTTCTAGCACCAGCTGCTGAAAGCTGTGGCAGTACTCCCATTTTATGTGTGAGAAAAATGGAGGCTCACGGAGGCAGGATCTCAAAGCAACCTCCCCCAGAGTCACCCAGCCAGAAGGTGGTAGAGCTGAGATTTGAGCCCAGGCAGCCAGGCTGCCCCAGGTAGTGGTAGGGGGCAGATTAGCAGAGAGCAGCTTTTGCCCTGTCTGAGTCTTATCCCTCTGACCCCATAGAGGGACAAGTGGACTCATAAGTTGTAAGCAGCCTTCTTCTCAGAGGCAGTGGGTCTCAAGGGTCCAGCTCATCCGGCATTCAACTCTGGTACTTATGATCACAGCTTGGGACTAGACCCCCTTCCTTCTTGGGGTCAGCCTTTAGTTTTCAAGGCTAATGGATGCTGAAGGAGAGCAGGGGCCCCGCTGGGAGGCAGAGGGGGAAGCTCCTTCTTTCTGGTGCTCATCTGCCTGACACTGCCCCTGCAGGTGGTAGAGTTGCCTGTGACAGAGCGCCAGATTGAGCGTGAGCACCTCATCCAGCTGCGGCGCTGGCAGGAGACCCGAGGTGAGCTGGAATGCCGCTCCCCGCCCAGGCTACATGGTGCCAAGGCCATCCTGGATGCAGAACCCGGCCCCTGGCCTGCCCTGCAACCCTCACCATCTATCCACCTGGTCCCAGATGCCCCCTTCCCTGGCTCCAAACCCAAACCCAAGCCACCCAAGCAGACCCAAAAGGAGCAGCAGAAGAGGACAAAGGCCAGCGGGCAGCTGGACAAGACCCCAGCCCCAAATCAAACCATGATGGTGGCCGCTGCAGGAGATGCATGTCCCCCACAGGCTGTGTCCCCAAAGGACCTGGCACCACAGGATCCAGTATCCCAGGACCCAGCCCCTCAAGACTTGGCTCCCCAGAACTCAGCCCACCACCACTCCCAGGAGAGCCTGACATCTCAAGAGAGTGAGGACACCTACTTGTAACTCCAACATCTCAGGCCTCTGGGATGGGGTCTCCATACACTTACATGATTCTTGGGTTGATATTCCAGGCCCACCCTCTGAGGGCCCAACTGCCTGGCTGCTGTGCTAGGATAGAGTCTGGCTGGCCCAGCACAGACTCTATTTGAGCCTCTTTATTTATTTTCTCTGGAATGGAACTTGAGTGGGCCTGGCCAGGGCAGGCACACACTGGGGCCAAGTGGGTGGTACCTCACTGAGCCTTCTCCTCCTAGAGGGATGCTCCCCAGGGCTAGGGCACTGGCATGAAGGGAGCGGGTGGGGTGCTCTTTTGTGTAAAATAGAAACATGGTTTTGTACAGAAATAAACAGGCTTATGTAGACCTGGTGTGCAACTAGGAGCTAGGAAGAGGGTGGGCACCCCATTGTTCAGCATCTCTTCTCCATGCCCTACACAATCCCCTGTCCTGGACCCCAGCCCAGCACCAGAACCTCTCTGAAAAGTCCTTGTGCCAGAGGACATGCCAAGTCCGAGTCAACCCCTGTTCTTAGCCCCCATTTTTACTCACCCCAACCCTGCTGCCCCATGTCCATCTTCTGCCATGGATGAGACACACCGGAGCTTGAGTCCAGGGCTGGGCATAGCAGGGCATGCTCCCCATGCCTTAGTCCCTACCTATCACTGAGGGGGAAGGGGCGCCTTAAAGAGGAGGTTTTAGGGTCTTGCTCCTCCAAGGCCTGGGCTAGATGCCACTTCAGGCTCCAGTAAGCTTCTGAGTCCCCATTCTGGGCCAGGCTGGCAGCAGAGGTGGAGCATCATGTGTATCTTTACACTCTCAGCCCAGACCTCCATCAGAGGCAGAGCAGTGAGGGGGAAAATGTGTCCTTGATAAAATACTGCCTTCCATGTAAGCACTTACCATATGCCAGGTTGAACTGGTTGTGTCCCATGGTTGGTCAGGTAGGTTCTGTTATTATCCCCATTTTACAGATGAGAAAACAGGAGCTGAGTGGGAAACAGAGCCTCTTGCCAGCAAGGAAAGCCAAGCTAGATTTGCACCCAGAGTTCTCACTCATCTCTGTCTTTGGGACCAGGCAGGCCTGCAGTCACAACCTGATGACTGGCGAGGGTGAGGACAGGGTGTCTCTGGGAAAGGCCCCCCTTCTGCTGAGGAAGCAGCTTTTCCAGTCAAACAATAGCGGCTGTTCCTGGCAGATGACCAAGCTAGGCCAGTCCATAGAGGAGAGGGTGGAGGAGGGAGGAGCTGAACCTCCCTGGGAGCTTGCAGTCCTGGAACATCCTGTCCTGGTACAGCTGGGGATACTGAGGTCTAGGGAGGGTAAGGGTCAAAAGAGACCATCAGGGCAGGCCACCACACTTCTGCCCCCTACTTCCTCACCCCTATGGTGCCACCCCCTATCCGTACCTGCCATTGACAAGATGGGCTTATCCTTTGAAGAACTCTCCTTTCCCTAGTCCTCCTAGGGTACAGGCCAGGATGTGGCAGCTGTATAGCATTCCATAGAAATGTGCTGAGACTGAAAGTCCAGGGAGGAGGCTTAGCTTGTTTTCCATCTACCTGTGGTAGACGATTCAGAACAGCAGAAGGCTTGAGGTCCTGCTGTGTCTCAATCAGGCCTGAGGCCTACTTTAACCTACTTGGTTTAGAGCCTCGGATCTGAGGCTTCAGGCTGTTCGGGCCAGACAAGGGGAGCCCTGGAGCATAGCTGGCCCTTATATAGCGCCAACTTGGGCATGCTGATGCCTGTTTAGCCTTGGTGTCTTCTTAGACCTGTGGAGGCCGGATAAATCTGGGTGTCTGCCAGTGCTTGGGAGCCTCCTTGAGCCTGAACCAAGTTTAGATGTGCCCAGGCCAGTTGGGTTCTGTTAATTGTTGCAAGCTTTGGGGAGGCCTTGGCAGGGCTCCATTGTCAGGTCTGAGGTCTGAGTATTCAGTGAGCCTCACCTGTATGGGCTTGATCCTCAAAGTCTGTGCCCTGGGCGTTCCTAACTCTAGCACTGCTTGGCTTGGTTTGTATTGCAGGACCTCAAGCCCTTAGGCTGGGCCACCTTCAACTACCCCCAAAGTATGTTGCTGTTGTAGAAATGTTACCCTTATCCCTTTTTCTCTGTGCCCCTGGTGGGGAGACTTATATTCTAAGAGTTGAGTGACAAGAATGAGTGGGGCACCAGGCCAGATTTCATCTTGTCAGCCCACTCACAAAGCAGGGAGGGGTATACATAAATATCGTTTCTGGGCTGTTGGCCCTACCACCTGCTGAACCATGAGAGGAAGGAGAAAGGTGTCCCGATGCTGATGAAAGGAATCACAGAGTCCATTGAGCTGCAGACCTATGCCCCTGCGCGCTTCAGGGGACTGGTGCAGCGTTCTTGTCCCAGCTGAGCTCCGGTTCGACTCATTGAGTCTCAATCACTGCAGTCATACAACCCGCATGGTGAGGGGTTAAAAGACCGAAAGGACCCTAGCTTCCTGGATGCTCCTACTCCTGCACCGCAGGCGTCCTGCGGAAAGGGCGGGGCCCAGGGAGGGGGCGAGGCAGGGGCGGGGCCTGGAGGATGCGGAGAGGGTGGGGTCAGGCATTGATCTGGAGCCGGTGCTAAAGGGGCGGAGCCATTGGGGCCGATCCCGCGGACTGGAAAGTGAGGTGAGGCCCAAGGGAGAAGAGGAGGCGTGGCCACTCCATAGACCCCGCCTCACGCGAGGCGTGGCTGTCAAAGAGTTGCCACGCCGGGCTGGGCGGGTCCGCTGTGTAGCAGACGCCGTGGACGCGGCGGTTCAGCGGCTCCTTTAAGTCCCGGGCGCCACCCCCGGCGCCCCACCTCCGGCGCGGCCTGGGTCTAGTTTGCAGCGGGGTCGGGTCAGCGCCAGCTGCGATGGAGCTGCACATCCTAGAGCACCGGGTGCGGGTGCTGAGCCTCGCGCGCCCGGGTCTCTGGCTCTACACCCACCCGCTCATCAAGCTTCTCTTCCTGCCCCGCCGCAGCCGGTGCGCCCCTGGGTTCGAGGGCGCAGATGGGGGTTGGGGGCTCTGCTATAGTCCCTGGGCTAGGGTCAGAGTATTAGGACCTGTGGCAGGCGAGCGGGAACGGGTGGGTACGGTTTACCCCCTCCGGCCGCCATCCGGTCTGGGCCTACCCTCCCTGGGACCGCCGCCTATCCGGCCCCTTCCCTGGGCCTAGGCACAAATAGCCTGGGGTGGGCAATGCTTAACTCAGAACGGTGTCAAATGGGGGCACGGCTACCCGGCCACTGCGGAGTCAGAGGTTGGACTAGAGGACCCAAAGTACAGCACTCCCTGGGTTGTCGCCTTGAGTGCGAGCCTCTCCTCCCTCCAGGAATGGAAAACGGAGGGCTCCCAGGGAGGTCGGAGGCGGAAAATAACTCCTGGAGATGGGGCCCACACCCCATTGCCTTGGGGAGGAAATGGAGGCTTGAGGGGGCAGAAAGAATCCTGGCGGGAGTCTCTCAGGGCGGATGGAGAGAAGTCCACTGGCACCATCCCCTACTTCACCCCAAGCTGAAGATGCTCCCCACCCCCAACCAGGTGCAAGTTCTTCAGCCTGACGGAGACCCCTGAGGATTACACGCTCATGGTGGACGAAGAGGGCTTTAAAGGTGGGGGCTGGTTTGGGAAGGGAGAGCATGGGAAGGACTTGTCTCTCTCCCCTTTACAGGATCCTTACCATATATTGGGATCCACCCCAAGAGCTCTGTGGATAATGGTTCAAATGCTGCTCCAGCACTCACCTGGCTGTGTGTCCTTGAGCAAATCACTTCCCTTTGCTGAGCTATTTCCTCTTATGTAAAATGGGTATAGAAGTCCCACAGGTGCTTTATAAACTTAAAACCCATGAGGGGTTGCATGTGAGGAGCAATTAGCAGGCTTCGGATGGCAGCAGGGCCTCAGTTATGGTTTCCTGTGGCTGTTAAAACCTCCTGGACATATATCCTTCCAGACTTATCTCTTTGGTTCAGGTTCCCTCCTCCCCTGTTGGTCTGGGAACTTGTGGAGCTTAAGGGTTGAGGAAGGAATGCAGGAACAGGCAGCCATCCCAGGGCAGGGTCCTGGAGGCCTCCTAGCTGTGCTTGAGTGAACAGCAGCCACCCTGGACCTGGCCCCTGCTCAGTGCTGGACACCAGCCTGGTCCCTCCCTGAGCTTATACTCCTGGACGGCCTGGCCCAACCTCACAGGCTTGCTGTCTCAGGCCAGCCAACTGAGCTTGGCCTACCTGCTAATGCTCCACTTTAGGCCTTAGTTTCCCTGTGTGTAATGTAGAGAAGACTGAATCTGCAAAAAGGGAAGGAGAATAACTAGCCAACCCATCTGCTGGTGCCCCCTGGTGGTGTCATGTGATGCAAAGCCTCTGCTAACCCACAGAACACACCAATTGGGAGGTAGATACTGTTCATCCCATTTTACAGATGAGGAAACTAAGCCTCAAATCACTGACCTCAGGTCATATGGCAGCTAAATAGCAAAGCTGGGATTTGAACCCAGGTCTATCTGAATCTGGAACTCAGATCTTAAATAGGTAGTTTCAATCCTCAGCAGGCCAGCACCTGAAGTACTTCTCAGTCTGCATATACAAAGACTTCAAGAGCAGAACTGGGGGAGAGATCCCCAGTCTCCAGAACTGCCAAGGCACAAACAGGAAAACAGGCTCAGAGAGGGGCAGGTGCCAGCCCTGCAGGCCCTGACTAGGCATGTGTACCCTAACCACAGAGCTACCCCCATCTGAGTTCCTTCAAGTGGCTGAGGCCACATGGCTGGTGCTGAATGTGTCATCTCACAGTGGTGCAGCAGTCCAGGCTGCTGGGGTCACCAAGATTGCCCGCTCGGTCATCACACCTCTGGCTGAGCACAACGTGTCAGTGTTGATGCTATCCACTTACCAGACGGACTTCATCCTGGTAAGTTTTCCCCTGGTGCAGGGCAAGGTTGGCATGGGTGCCTAGGGACCCACTTGATGTGTCATCTGCCTATGGCCCAGGTGCGGGAGCAGGACCTGTCGGTGGTGATCCACACACTGGCCCAGGAATTTGATATTTACCGTGAGGTGGGCGGGGAGCCTGTTCCTGTGGCCAAGGACAATTCCAGCAACGGCTTTCCCAGAGCCCACCATGGTGAGGGCTGACCCCAGACACCCAAACTTGGACAGGACCTCCTCTTCCCACTCGTGCCCATCCCTTGTGTGGGTGGGTCTGTGGATGTGGGGACACCAGCTGACAGGAGATGGACCCCCAAGGACCTGCTCCTGGAGAACATGTTCCACCTGGGCCCAAGCCCCTCCCTCAGTGGCCACCAGAGGGCACCCCAGCCCACGAATGCCTTTTCACCTGCCGCCACCTCCCTCCTGAGCAGGGCTCAGCCCCACAGTGCATCCCATCCAGAGCCCACAGAACCGCTTCTGTGTCCTCACCCTGGACCCTGAGACGCTGCCAGCCATCGCTACCACCCTCATCGATGTCCTTTTCTACTCACACAGGTGGGCTTTGTTTGCATTTTGTCTCTATCTTCACACCGTTGTTTCCTGGGCTGTGTCCTACCACCAGGATCTGTCAATTTTGCAACTCTGTGCCTTGTCTCATGTCTTGGGGTTCCTGGCAGCCCATAATGGTCACTTGCCTTTAACTCACTTTCGGGGAAAGTCCCAACCCCAAAGTTGGTGCTCTCTCCTGTGGTCTTTTTTTTTTTTTTTTTTTTTTGAGACAGAATCTCACTTTATCTCTCTCAATAGAGTGTTGTGCTGGTACAGCTCACAGCAACCTCCAGCTCTTGGGCTTAGGCAATTCTCTTGCCTCAGCCTCCTGAGTAGCTGGGACTACAGGCACCCACCACAACACCCAGCTATTTTTTGTTGTTGCAGTTTGGCCAGGGTCAGGTTCGAACCCACCACCCTCGGTATATGGGGCCGGTGCCCTACTCACTAAGCCACAGGCGCCGCCCCTCTCCTGTGGTCTAGATAGAACCATCCCTGAATTATACTCTGGTCCTGCCTTCTGCCCCTAAGGTCCTTCATCTTTAGCACAAGTAAAGCTCATCATCCTCCCTCATTCCTGCCCACACCTTCCAGAGGTCTGGACCCCTAGACAGGGAAGCAGAGACAGGAGGGCTTTCAGGCCTCCAGGCTAGCCCTTTCCCAGGGTCTGGAGGCTGATTGGGAGGAGATGGAGTGGTCTGGGTGCCTGGCAAAGCCCTTGAACTTCCTGTCCCTCTCCAGCACCCCCAAGGAGGCAGTCTCTGGCAGTCCTGAACCCAGCTCCATCCCATTCTTTGCCTTCTCTCTCATTGAGGGCTATATTTCCATTGTCATGGATGCTGAGACGCAGAAAAAGTATGTGACCCTTAACCCTAATTGGGCCAGACCCTGCGCAGCCCCGGGTTGGGGGGGGATTAGACCCAAAGGTCAGTTGGTAAATCCACCCAGGGGCTTATGGTAGGGCAGGGGCAGATGGAGGTGCCCTGCCTACCACCCACCTGCCTCCTTAGGTTCCCCAGTGACCTACTGCTGACCAGCTCCTCAGGGGAGCTGTGGAGGATGGTGCGCATCGGTGGACAGCCCCTGGGCTTTGGTGAGAGCTGCTCCCTGAGTTGGGGGTTTGGGAGGGCCTCTGGGTGACTGGGCTGAGCCACATGCATACCTCTTCCACCCTTAGATGAATGTGGGATCGTGGCTCAGATTGCAGGCCCCCTGGCCGCTGCCGACATCTCTGCCTACTACATCAGCACCTTCAACTTCGACCATGCCCTGGTAAGTATCACAGGCTAGAATAGGGGGCTCCTGCAGGGACAGTGAGTCCCAGAAATGTGGGTGACAGGAATTAGTGTCAGCTGGGCCAGGAAGTTGGGTAGCCTTAACCATTCCCTCCTTCCTACCTGTCCACAGGTACCTGAGGATGGTATTGGCAGCGTCATTGAGGTCCTCCAGCGACGGCAGGAGAGCCTGGCCTCCTAAGGCCACTGAGAAACAGAGCCACCTTCTTGCTCTCTCCTTGTCTCCAGGCTTCCAGAGCCTTTTTTTTTTTTTTTTTAGAGATAAGGCCTAACTCTGTTGCCCAGTCTAGAGTGCAGTGGCATCATCATATCTCACTGCAACCTTAAACTCCTGGGCTCAGGCGATCCTCCTGCCTCAGCCTTCTGAGTAGCTGGGACTATAGGTACACCACCATACCTGGCTAATTTGTTTGTTTGTTTTTTGTAGAGATGAGGTCTCAGTCTATTGCCCAGGCTGGCAGAGACTTCTCTAAGTTATTTCCTCAAGCTCGGGGAAGAGCCCCTATTTCCTGCTAGGGAACCCCTCATTCCGCTTTCTATATGTAAGCTGTGTGCAGGCACCGGCTCTCATGTGGACATGTGTGTGCACCCACAGGTGGAGTGGGCAGGTGCTAGCCCTACCATGTATCTGATCCCACAGGGGAACACTGTGTTTGGGACCTAACCCAGCACTCCCTGCACAGCCTCGGCATTTGCACGTTCCCTGCCTGAGGCCCGAGCCAACTCCCGTCCTCCATCCTCAGCCTTCCTGGGCCAGCTGCCACCAGGACCAGGCCCTGCCTTCCATTCTGCCGCTAGCTAGGCAGCCTTCCTGAGGCAGGTGAGTCCTGACAGTGCCTTCCCCTCCTGGGGCCTTTAGGAAAAGTATTTTTACATCTCTGTCTTCTTTTTTTATTGACTTGTTAATAAAGGACTTTGTAATGGTAAGGCTGGGCTGTGGTCCTTTGGGCTCACCTGGGTCTGAGTTTCAGCCATGGCTCCACCTTACAGCCCCTCTGTCTCGGGGCTGGGCTCCCTTCACTCACTTCTCACAACACCTCCATGAGCAGAACGTGAACCATCACCACGTTCCAGATGAGGAACCAAGGCTTTAGAAGTGAGGTGACTTAGCCAAGGTCGTGTGGTTTCCATCCAGGCCTGTCTGCCTTTGATGTCCGGGCTCTTTCATCTTCATTCCTTTCTGCTTCTGGAATAGCCCAGAAGGTTCTGATCATGGACAGAAACTCCCAGACCATCCTTTCTGTGGGTTCCCTGGCCTTCCCAGCCACTGCAGGTATGACTGGCCTGCTGTGAAACCCAGCAAGGAGGGCCTGAAGTCACTTTTCTTCCAGGCTGCTGTGTGCTTTCTTTTGGACCTGGCCAAAGTTCTGACTGTCCGTCTTGTTGGTGAAGAGATCAGTCAGTCTTACCACCAAGCTTTTCAAGTCATGGGAGGGGCCTAGCACACTTGGCCTCTCCTTGTTTAGTGCAAGGCCAGAAAGACAGGGCAGGGGCCTGAAGGGGCCCCACAGATGCACCAGGGAGGTTATCAGGTACCTTCAGCCCAGACCCGCCCAGACCCAGGAAGAAGGGTGTGACTTCTGTGTACTCAGAGGTCATTGTGGCTCCCTAGAAAAGCCAGAACAGGGATGAGGCCTCTGGCAGTGTGCCCGCCTTGCCCTTAGGGTCCAGGGTCTGGGGCCTTGAGCTGCAGATCAGAGGAGCTGAGAGCATAACCCTGGCCTGGTAAGTGAGTAGTGAGGGACCTGGGTCAGCCCCTTCCCTTCAGCCTCAGTTTTCCCAGGAGCATTGGAGAGAGCTCCTTTAGGAACACTAGGAGGGGGGCATTTTCTTGGAATTTTGTTTGGGGGAGGGAGAGGTCCCAGCTCTTTTCCTTGAAGGGCCTGGTATAGGCCCTGTCTTGGGGGATATCATGGGCTTAAGGTGGGGCTTTGCAATCAATATTCTTGGGACTGCTTAACCTGCAGGTGAAGAGCTCCCAGCCCCATGTCCAGCTCTCAGGGGCTGACCTGTGAGTCATTGCCTGGTTTGGTGGTTTTGTCTCCCTGGCCTCCCTCCAAGGGTCTCATACTTGGTCCCAACCTGGCCTCAGCTAGTTCTTGGGCAGGCCCAGTCCATGGCAGTCCCGTGTCCCTCCCTTCACTCAGACCATGGGATGGGCCTGGGTGAGGAGCCACAGGCACACCACATTGTGTCCATGTGTGTCTTTGCTGCATATCCAAGTGTGTCTTGTGTGGAGGGCTTTTAGCTCCTAGATGTTAAGGTCTTTGGGGATCATTGGACCAGCTTTTGGCTTCAATAGGTTACAGACAGGGAGGTCCACTCAGGAATGCCGAGGAGACCCTGAGAGCCACCTGGGGTCAGAGGCATAGGGATTGGGAGGTACCCTGGGACACACATAGCTGAGAAGGGGAACAGCTTCCAAGGTTTGACTCTGACAAACAGCTGATGCTCTGGATCCATTCAGGCAGATGGGCCTTGAGTTCTCTCAAGCTGAGGTGGGTTTCGTAGAGCCACTTTCCTGTCCCACCCAGGCCCCCAGAGAGTCGTAGGGCAAAGGAAGCTAGTCTGGTCAGCCTTGGCCTGGGACACTAGGGCACAGGGATACTTGGGCACACCTTCAACCCTGGGAGCCCTTATTCACCTGCCCACATCTGCACAGACTGAGTCCTTGCCTCCTAGAGATGGCAGCCTGCCACCTGGGGAGGGGTCCTACCCTTTGTCCTTCAGGGAGAGGGAAGGAGTTTTCAGCCATCGGCCCATCTGCCAGCCTAGTGCCCAGCATCTATCTGCTGGGAGGATGTGGGCCTGGGTGGGAGGGGACAGGGATGAGGCAACCTTGGCCAGCCAGAGTCAGTGGCTCATTTCTACCCTTTCAGATCTTCAATACAGAGGAAGTGGCCTCCTAAGTCCTTCTCTGAGACACTGGAGCAGAAAGGTTTAAATTCATCCTCTATTTCTCTAAAAAAAAAAAATAATAAAGTCATCCTCGTCTCCATCCCTGCCAGGTAGGGCCACCTGGTCTGGGATTTACCAAGTTGCCTTACAGCTGGCTCCTTGGTCCTGTAGAGGTGATAGAAGAAATTGCACACAGTGCAGGAGGGCAGAGGCTGTGCTCCATTAATAGATGCAGTCACCAGTCACTTAACTGGGACGTGTTCTGAAAAATATATCACTAGGTGATTTTTTTTTTTTTTTGAGACAGAGTCTCACTATGTTGCCCTGGGTAGAATGCCATAGCATCACAACTTATAGCAACCTCAAATTCCTGGGCTTAAGTGATTCTCTTGCCTCAGCCTCCCAAGTAGCTGGGACTACAGGCACCCGCCACAACACCTGACTAATTTTTGGTTATTGTCTGGCAGACCCAGGCTGGGTTTGAATCCACCAGCTCTGGTATATGTGGCTGGCACCATAGCCGCTGAGCTTCAGGTGCCGTGCGATCACTAGGTGATTTTATCATTATTGAAACGTCATAGAGTGTATTCTAGGGTACATCCTGAACAGTCTGCCCGCACTGAGTGCTGCAGAAACTTATAACATGATGGTAGTATGTGTGTGTCTAAACGTATCTAAACATAGTAAAAGCACAGTGAAAAGATAAAAAAAAAGGTACACTTGTGTAGGGCACTTACCATTAATGGAGTTTGCAGGACTGGAAGCTGCTAACTGAGCCAGTGAATGAACATGAAGTCCTAGGATATTACTGCACAATGCCGCAGACCTTACCCTCAATACACTCAGGCCACACTAAATTCATAAAAAAGGCCAGGCAGGGTGGCTCATGCTTATAATCCTAGCACTCTGAGAGGCCGAGGTGGGTGGATTGCCTGAGCTCAGGAGTTCGAAACCAGCCTGAGCAAGACCAAGACCCCCATATCTAAAAAATAGCTGGGCATTGTGGCAGGTGCCTATAGTCCCAGCTACTTGGCAGGCGGAGGCAGGAGAATCGCTTGAGCCCAGGAGTTGGAGGTTGCTGTGAGCTGTGATGCCATAGCACTCTACCCCGGGCGACAGCTTGAGGCTCTGTCTCAATAAATAAATAAATAAATAAATAAATAAATAAATAAATAAATAAATAAATAAAATAAAAATAAATTCATAAAACATATTTTTCTTCAAGAATAACCTTAGTGGGAGCTAACAGATGGGTGTACACGTGCACAAAGTGTAAAGGACATAAGAAATCAAGAAGTAGGGAGGGCAGGAGGGAGGTTGTGAGATAAAAACTTACCCGTTCGAGCCAGGCAGACTGGCTCATACCTGTAATAGTAGCACTCTGGGAGGCTGAGGTGGGAAGATCGCTTGAGGTCAGGTGAATTCAGGAGTTTGAGATCAGCCTGAGCAAGAGTGAGACCTTGTTTCTACTAAAAATAGAAAAAACTAGCCAGGCGTTGTGGTGGGTGCCTGAAGTTCCAGCTACTCAGGAGGCTAAGGCAGGAGGGTGGATTGAGCACAGGAATTTCTTTTTTTTCCTTTTTTTGCAGTTTTTAGCAGGGACTGGTTATGAACCAGCCACCTCTGGCATATGGGGCCGGTGCCCTACTCCTTTGAGCCACAGGTGCCGCCCTTGAGCATAGGAATTTGAGGTTGCTGTGAGCTAGACTGAGACCACAGTACCTAGTGAGACTCTGTCTCAAAAAAACAAAACAAAACAAAAACTTACCTATTGGGTACACTGAACTCTATTCTGGCAACGGGCACATCAAAAGCCCTGACTTACGCATGAAAGAAGATATACATGTAATACAATCACTTGTACTACCTTAATTAATGTTTTTTGGAGAAAAAAAGGAATGACTAGATTACTGTAACTTTTTTTATTTTATAAACTTTTATTGTTTATTTAACTTTGGCTCCTTTGTAATAACTCAGCCTAAAACTCAAACATATTGTTGAGCTCTTTTTATCCTTATTGTATAAGCTTTTATCTCCTTTTTTTTTTTTTTTTTTTGGAGACCATAGTCTCACTCTGTTGCCCTGGGTAGAGTGCCATGGCATCATAACTCACAGCAGCCTCAAACTCTTGAACTTGAGAGATCCTCTTGCCTCTGCCTCCCAAATAACTGGTACTTATAGGTACCCACCACAACACTTGGCTAATTTTTCTATTTTAGTAGAGATGGGGTCTCACTCTTGCTCAGGCTGGCCTCAAACTTCAGAGCTCAAACAATTCTCCCACCTTGACCTCCCAGAGTACTAGAACTATAGGCATGAGCCACCAAACCTGGCTACTTTTATCTATTTTTAAAATTTAAAATTGTTTTTAACTCTCCAAACATTTGTTTTTAATTGTTAAAAAAAACTAAGGCCTAAGCATACACATTAGCCCAGGCCTATACAGTCTGGATCATTAAGACATCTCTAGGTAATAGGAATTTTTCAGCTCCATTATAATTTTATGGGACCACCCTCCTACATGTGGTTGGTCATGGACTAAAATTTTATTGTGACTGTACACCCAACACATACTTATGCTATCTCCATGTAAAGCACAAAGAGGTGAAGTGACTTGCCTAAAGTGACATAGCTGGGCATGGCAGAACCATGGCAGAATTCCAAAAGAATGCTATGTATGCCCACAGGAGCCTGGGGAGTTTCCCTGGAGGGAGAGACACTTTAGCTGAACCCTGAGGATGGGGATGATTTTGTAAGATCCCTTGCAATTCCTTGCTATCTGCTTCAGTGGCTGGGTGTCTGCTGCTGGTGGCAACAGATGTGTGGGTAGGCACGCGAGGGCTGGCCTGGCTCCTCCCTGACCCTGGGTAGGGCAGGGTGAGTGTGCTTGTGTCTCACTTTTTCAGGCAGGCCTTCTAGAGCCAAGGCTGCCTCTAAGGGGGTGCCCAGAACTTCCTTGCCAGCATGTGCTGCATGAGGTGCGTGGACAGAATTGCAAACCTTTGTGTGAGTGTGTATTGTCTGCAATGAGTTGTTTTAGCAGAAAAATGTGTGTGAGAGAGATAATCTACAGGTGTGTAGAAGTGATGGTTATGTCCCAGTGTAACTATGTACTTGGACCTTGGAGGTCTAGATGTCTGTAGCTGTACATGCATCTGCTTCTGTACAGATGACCACTGTATGCCCGGCTCCCTCTCCTCTCGTGTGCCTGCATGTCTGTGTGCATCTGTGCATATGGGCACACATGTAAGTGTTGGGGAGGTCTGTGTTTCTGTGTGGGTGGGTATCTATGGCTGGTTTTGTCATGAGCATGTGTGTGCACGTGTCAGCTCCTTTTGTGTTTTTGTGTTCGCAAGTGTTCCCATGTGTGCCCACTCCCTTCCCTGGACCCACATCCCCTCAGGCCTCCCTGCCTCTCTCTGGTCAGGGGACAGGTTTGCTGCTATACTGGCCACCTCCCCCAGTGCTGGCCCCAGTGCCAGCTCTCAGACCCCAGCTTCTTGAGAGTTACTTGGGGAGTGTTGGGTTGTGCTGGTGTTCCTGCCCACCACCTCACGCTTTCCAGTTTTTCTCCTATCTCTCTGTCCCCCTCTTTTATGTGTAGCCTGAAGCCAGCATGCCCTGCTTCCTGCCCTGTCATGCCCAGAGCTGCAGGGCCCGAGCTCTGCTCAGCCCCTATCCTGACACAGAGGACCCCATCTCTGGCTCTCTGGACCATGTTTCTTCCCTCCCAGCATCCCACACTTTCTAGAGCCCCCATTCAGTACACGGTTGCTTCACATATGTTCAGACCCAGACTCCCTCCTGGTCTCCCTGCCTTGGTCTCACACTCATCTGGCTGCACAAGTGATGTTTCCCTAGCACAATCCTAGTACGTCTCCTCCCTTCCGGGTCACAGCCTGAGTTAGAGACCTCCTGTCCTGCACCAGCTCTCCTACTGCCCTGCCTCTCAGTATCTCGCCTGTGCTTACACACCACCCCTACCAGAAGCTGAGAGCTCCCTTCCAGGCCACCATCGAGCACCTGTCCTGAGATGGCAGACCTGGCCTTGTCTCCAAATACAAGCCCTTGGACAAGTGCTCAGCAGACAGTAAACGAGAAGGGCCAGGGAAGTGCTAGGCTCGGCCCCTCTCTTTCTCCCTTGCAGGCTGACTCATTGCTCTCCTGCCCCCTTAGCTTTAATATGTTTTTAAGCTCTGCCTTTAAAACCCTGTTTGTTTGTTTTTTTTAGGCTTGGCAGGTGCAGTGCTGCCAAGTCACCATCCCCATGCACTGAGACTGGTGGGTTCGAACCCGGCCTGGGCCAGCTAAACAATGACAACTGCAACAAAACAGCTGGGCATTGCGACGGGTGGGTGCCTGTAGTCCCTGCTACTTGGGAGGCTGAGGCAAGAGAATCACTTAGGCCTAAGAGTTTGAGGTTGCTATGAGCTGTGATGCCACAGCACTCTACCCAGGGCAACATTGTGAGACTCTGTCTCAAAACAACAACAACAACAACAAAACCTGTTTTGTTTTGTTTTTGTTTTAGAGACAGAGTCTCACTTTATCACCTTCAGTAGAGTGCTGTGGTATCACAGCTCACAGCAACCTCCAACTCCTGGGCTTAAGGCGATTCTCTGCCTCAGCCTTCCGAGTAGCTAGGACTACTGGAGCAAAAAACTGTTTCTTAAATTGAGGCAAAATTCCTATAACACAAAATTAACCACTTTAAAGTGAATAATTCAGTGATATTTTGTACATTCATAATGTTGGGCAACCATCAACTCTGTCTAGTTCCCAAACATCATCACCACGAAAGGAAATCCCATCCTTCTTAGTAATCCCTCCCCATAACTCCCTCCCCACAGCCCCAGGCCAGCACCAGTCTGCTTTCTCTTTCTACAGATTCATCTATTTTGGATATTTCACATAAATGGAATCGTGTAATATGTGACTTTGTGCATCTGATTTCTTTTACTCAGCATCATGTCTTGGGATTCAGTGTCAGCATGTCATTCTTTTTCTGGTCAAATACTGTTCTATTATGTGTATAGACCACATTTTGTTTATTCGTCATCAGTTGAAAGACATCAGAGTTTTCCCACTTTTTGGCTATGAAGCTCTACAGTCCTTTTGTTTGTTTGTTTGTGAGACAGAGTCTCACTTGGTCACCCTCGGTAAAGTGCTATGGCGTCACAGCTCACAGCAACCTTAAACTCTTGGGCTCAAGCGATCCTCTTGCCTCAGCCTCCCAAGTAGCTGGGGCTACAAGCGCCGCCACAACACCTGGCTATTTTTAGAGACAGGGTCTCACTCTTGCTCAGGCTGGTCTTGAATTCATGAGCTCAGGCAATCTACCCGCCTCCGCCTCCCAGAGTGCTAGGGTTACATGCATGAGCCACGGCATCTGGCCCTAAGCTCTGCCTTCTTGACTGTGGAGGTGGCCAGCATTTCCATTTAATGCTGTATCATTCTACCTTCCTTCCTTACATGCTCATTCTGGACAGGGTGACCTGTCCCACCCCAGCCAGTCCCACCCACCACATTGAATGGTTGGTCCCCAGTAGGTCTTTGGATAGAACAGGCGTGAATGGCCTTCTTTCCCATCAGAACCTCAGGATTTGTTTCTTTTTTGTGTCAAGATAAATGCCCAGAGTTTCCTCAGCAACAGAGCAGGGGGAGGAAAGAAGGCAGCTTTGCCACAGTGGCTGTTCCAGATCATCCCCTCTGGGCTGTGATAAACCTTCCTGCAAGTGAGCCCCACCTCTGTGTCCCAGACTGTTCCCTGGGATTCAGGCTGTTTTTTGTAGACAGGTGCACTGGGACCCTGGCCTCTTCACACTGTCTTCTCTGGTTGTCTTTTCCGTTAAGCAAAGGCTCTGATTTCTTCCGTATGTACTGTGCCCAAGCCCAGCCTACTTCCTCCCTCCACCACAACCCCCCCTCCCCGACTTCCTCACAAGGACTCCTAGCTCCAAGTGCCAGAAAAACCACCTCAGCTAGCAGGAGATCCACATCTTGACCTCTGTGGCTGGGACACACCATGTGGATGGCCCTGGCTTCAACAGGGACCAGGGCTTGGGTGCTCCTTTGGCTTCCCTGGCTGTAGGGGTTGGGAAAGGTAGCTTATCATAATGGCAAACTGATGGCATCCCAGTCCAAAACCTTTGCCCTGGGATAGTCTCAGGGAATGACTCTGATTGGTCCTGCTCAGGGTATGCAGGTGCTTTGCTAGACACCAGGTAACCCAGGCTAGGTCAGGTGCCCCCTTCTATGGCCTGATGTGAGAAATGGGCCCTCTAACAAATGGCTCTTCCAGGCCCTTCCACGTCCTGGGTGGCGTTGGCACATGTGTGTTCCTGTCTGTGTGTATGTCCACTCACCCTTCAAAACCTGGATATAAAAAGGCACTCATAACAAATTCACTTGACCTTAAGCTTCTCTTTCTCTCTAATTTATCCCCTGCACGTAGTCTGGGACCCAGCACACACAGTGGGTCCTTAAATATAAGTTGAATAAGGAACTGAGAGCCACTGTGATTTGTCTGTTTGGGGTTTCTTTTTTTTTGGTATGGTTTTTGACCCGAGCTGGGTTGGAACCCGCCACCTCTGGCATATGGGGCCGGCGCCCTACTCCTTTGAGCCACAGGCACCGCCCAGGATTTTTTCTTTTTTAAAGGTAGGATTGTCACCTCCTGTGAAGAACTGGCCTCTTTGTATGAGACGATCAGGTGCTGCTCATATGGAGTCCATTCCAAAGTGAGTTCTTTAGAAGCAGCATAGGTGGCTTTTTCTTCATTTCTTTTTTCAGAAATGTTGAAATCTGCAATAAGTGAAAGAGCAGATTTTGAATTCGCTTTAAAAAAATTATCATAAAGGAAAATGTCAGCATCTTTGAAGCTGCCCAGAAGCAAGATCACATGCTTTCGTGTTTTGTGAATGAGAGAATTCTTATTTCCTTGGGAAAGGGAACTGGAAGAGTGCACAGAAAAGGCTCCGAGACACCCCCTCCTCCCTGCAGTGAGGGGGCCCTTCCCTGTCAGGGGCCTCACTGCGGGTGCACCAGGTGTGGGACAGGGACATGTCTGGGTCCTACAGTATGGGAGCCACAGATCACCTTTCCTGGGGCTTCTGCAGATGGCCACATCTACAGGGCTGCCCATTCATCCATTCACCAAGGATTCAATGAGTACCTGCTACCTTCTAGGGCCTCTAAGAGAGGCCCAGAGAGGCTACAAGGAGCCGCAACCACAGTGCACACCCTCTTGGAATTTACTGTCTGGCAGGGGAAGCAACCTATATGTGTAAAAGTTTCCACCTGTGAAGAGCAAGACACGGAGGGATGCATGGTACTCTAGGAGGGTCACAGGGGCCAGACTGGAGTGGAGGATGGTCAGGGACGGCTTCCCTTTAAAAGGTAAAACTTGGACTGAATTTTGATGTCTCAGGGACAGTTCAGTAGGTAGAGTGCTCGGGAAGTGGGAACAGCATGTGCAAAGGGCCGGAGGTGAGAGCTCGGCTCCCCTGAAGGAATGAGAAGGACGCAGGTAAGAGAGAGATATGAGTAAGACTGGGGAGGTGGGCAGCACCCAGTGGCCATAGTAGTGACTGTGGCCTTATTGGAATGGTAATGGGAAGCCAGGGAACTGTTTTAAGCAAAGACATATGACCAAGCTGTGTTGTAGGCCCCTCCCCAGAGGGTTCAATGGCAGCAAAGCTCAGCAGGATGTGTGACTCTCTTTGCGTCCTCATTTTCTTCCCTTTCAGTCAGTCTTTGGGCCACACCCACCATTCTCTAAACCGATCCCATGCTGTCCTGCTTTCTGCCCAGGGTGGCTTCCCCTTGTGAGAGGTGGGAGGAGATCTCCCTTTTCCTGCTCCCGTGAGAACTGTGGATTTTGCTTTTGTTGAGTCACAACCTCAGTTCTGGATGACCCACCAGGCATACTGGTCAACCTCGTGGCTCTAGAAAGGCTACCTGGGCTTGAAACTGTATTTGCTCCTTCCAAGGCCTCTGCCTTTTAGGTCTCAGTTTCCCCATCCATAGGACAAAACTAAGGATACATGCCTCCTGAGGTGGTCACAAGGCTTCAATGAAGTGAAATGCTTAGGCCCAGTGCCTGTAGCTCAAGTGGCTGAGGCGCCAGCCACATACCTCAAAGCTGGCGGATTCAAAGCCAGCCTGGGCCCGCCAAACAACAATGACAACTATAAGCAAAAAATAGCCGGGTGTTGTGGCGGGTGCCTGTGGTCCCAGCTACTTGGGAGGCAGAGGCAAGAGACTCGCTTGAGCCCAGGAGTTGGAGGTTGCTGTGAGCTGTGATGCCATGGCACTCTACCCAGGGTGACAGCTTGAGGCTCTGTCTCAAAAATGAAAGAAAAGAAGTGAAATGCTTAGAACTAGGTTCCAGAAATGTGTCCGATTATTGTCACAGGCTAACCTGAGGCACTAAAACATTTTTTGCCAGAATCTGATCTTTCAAAACAGGCACTGTATGCCAGGCACAGTGGTACTCACCTGTAGCCCCAGCTACTCGAAAGGCTGAGGTGGAAGGATTGCATGAGCTTAGGAGTTGCCTGGGCAACATGGTGAGACCTGTCTCAAAAAAGAAAGAAAGAGGCTCAGCGCCTGTGGCTCAAGCGGCTAAGGCACCAGCCACATACACCTAAGCTGGCGGGTTCAAAGCCAGCCCGGGCCCGCCAAACAGCAATGATGACTGCAACCAAAAAATACCTGGGCGTTGTGGCAGGTGCCTGTAGTCCCAGCTACTTGAGAGGCGGAGGCAAGAGAATCGCTTGAGCCCAGGAGTTGGAGGTTGCTGTGAACTGTGATGCCATGGCACTCTACCTAGGTCGACAGCTTGAGGCTCTGTCTCAAAAAAAAAAAAAAAAGAAAGAAAGAAAGAAAGGAGGAAAGAGAGAGAACAAAGCAAACAAAAAAAAAAATAAGCATCGCATGCTGTCATCATGAGAAAAGCCAGGATTCAGACTTCCCTGTCCTTGTTCAACAGTAAAGTTTTTTTTATTGTTTTTTTTTCATTTAGAGTGACATTTCAGTGTTTAGATCCACTAAGGGCCTCTGTCTGGCTCTGTAAGGTTGTGAGCTCTCTGTGGTCATCTTGTCAGTCCTCCTCTCACAGACAAGACCCTGGGTACCGAGAGAGCAGTGGAGGGTATTTCATGCCCCCAGTAAGTGGACAGCAGGGCAGCACCCTGGCCATTCCAGTCACTGTGGTTACAGGCATGCCACCTGCCTTCCCCAGGGGCTGGGGGCTCCCTGTGCCAGGGTCCTGGTCTGAGGACCTGTGGATTCAGCTCGTGGGAGGCAGATGGTAAGAGATTACTGAACGGAAGGGAGTGTCTCCCCTCTCTCGCTCTCTCTTGCTCCCAGTCTAGGTTGTACTTCTCTGAATATGTGCTCAGGCCCCTGGAAGGGGAGGTCAGTTACTCAATTTGGGAGAACCACTGGGCACGAGGCGGGAAACACGATTTCTGACACTTGTGGACACACAAGGTCCCAGAAAAACTCTGTGGCAGGCTGTGAGCCCATGGTTCCCCCCAGCCCAAGGTGGCCTTGATGACCTCCTGAGCAGAGCGCCTTGGTAGACCTTTGCTCACCCTGGATTTATGTAACACCGACTTTCCCAACTGCCCTCAAAGTCACCCCATGACATAAACAATTCTCCTCCTTCTTCTGCCCCAGCGGCTGGTGGGTAAGTGTTTATCGCACCCACTATGATGCATCAAGTGCTCACATGCATCACCTCACTGAAATCCATTGGTCATCCTAGGAGGTACGCTTGCCACTGCATTTAAACAATTCAGATGCAATTCATAGACCTTCAAAGTTATCACTTTAAAGTGTATATAAAGTGTCCATAAAGTTCATGTGCAATTTAAAATAGTTTTACATTTTAAATTGCACAGCACAAGGACTTTACAGATACCCTGTATTCCAGTGATTTTTAGTATATTCATGAGGTTGGCAACCATCATCACCATTTAATTTCAGATTTTTTGTTGTTGTTGTTGAGGCAGAGTCTCACTCTGTCACCCTGGGTAGAGTGTCGTCGTGTCATAGCTCACAGCAACTTCAAACTCTTAGGCCCAAGACATCTTTTTGCCTCAACCTCCTAAGTAACTGGACTATAGGCGTGAGCCACCACAACCAGGTAATTTTAAATTTTTTTGTGAAGATGGAGTTTTGCTATGTTGCCCAGGCCGGTCTCAAATTCCTGGCATCAAGTGATCCTCCTGCCTTGACCTCCCAAAGCACTGGGTTTACAGGCATGAGCATCATTTCCATCAGCAATGTACCAGGGTTCCAATTTTTCACATCCTCACCCAATACTTATTGTCTATCTTTGGTGACAGCCACCTCAGTGGGTCTGAAGTGGTATCTCACAGTGGATTTGATCTGCATTTTTTTCATGTCAAGCATGATTACACATGCTTATTGACCACTTGCACCTCTTTTTTTTTTTTTTGAGGCAGAGCCTCAAGCTGTCACCCTGGATAGAGTGCTGTGGCATCACAGCTCATAGCAACCTCCAATTCCTGGGCTCAAGCGAGTCTCCTGCCTCCACCTCCCAAGTATAGGCGCCCGCCACAATGCCTGGCCATTTTTTGGTTGCAGCCGTCATTGTTGTTTGGCGGGCCCAGGCTGGATTCGAACCCGCCAGCTCAGGTGTATGTGGCTGGCGCCTTAGCCCATTGAGCCACAGG
>CAUYON010131516.1:0-14407 GCA_963573935.1 Arctocebus calabarensis
AACAAACAAACAAAACCCCCAGCCATAGCTAGCCGGGCATTGTGGCAGGCACCTGTGGTCCCAGCTATCTCAAGGGTGACAAAGTTAGACTCTATCGCTAAAAATAAAACAAAAAAACCCAGCCATCACTGTGCTGCCCTCTGTGGCCTGCCCTTCAGCGGCTTCCCGGTGCCCCTAATGTGCAATGTCTGCTGTCACTTTCCAAGTGTCTTTTCTGCCCTCTGTGCTTGAGCATGTTCCCCCTGCTGGAAACTTATACCCTATCTTCTGACCAGTCTCCCCACTTCCACCCCACTAGTCTCTCCCTTGGCAGGGCTTACATTGCTCACCATTAGAATAGGTTCCCCAACTACAAGCTCCCGTAACTCCTTATATTTCCCATGTTACAGCCCTCATAACCTATTTAAAACTCTTTCCTGATAGTCAGCCAGCCTTAATACCCAGCATAAATGACTTCAAAACTGGCAAAGCTATGATAAAAGGTCCATTAGTAATGAGTAACATTCTCACCTGATTTGCTCTTTCCAGAATATCAATCAATTCAGTGGCAACTCTCCAATCATTTCTTGTTACAAGGGTAATTGCAACTCCAGTTCTCCTGCAGGGGGAGAGGATACTCATGTACTTTCACTTATAGTATGTATTCATGACTCAGTATGGACTAAAACAGAAAATGGAATAAAAGCAGGAAGACCTCAACTTTTTTCACAATAGCCCAAATATGTATTAAGATTTAGTGTCAAACAGACTAGGAGTTGTGTGAATAGCATAAGGGGGTGTATGACTATAGCGCTCATAAGAGGAAAGTCCTCTCACACCTGTGCCAGTGCGGACCATTTGTCAGCAATGTTCAGAGTGACCAGTGGGTATGGAGCTTAGTATTTTTGTGATACAGGAGGTGAAACTGAGAGTAGAATCGGAACAGTTACATGAAGTGAATCCTGAGGGGATGGGGCTGAATCTGTAACAGGCCACATGAACAGGGCTAAAGGTGAAGCAGATTCTGGAGAGAACAGAAAATTAATAGGCAAGAGATCAATAAATGGTTTTCTGGGCAAGAAGTATACTCCTCTGAGGGGAGCAGTGTAAGCACAGAACCGGCTTCTTTCAAGGCGGGGATTTGCTTTCTTACCCTGCTCTTCCAGTGCGCCCTATTCGGTGAACATACTCCTCGATGTTCCGTGGGAAGTCATAATTATAGACATGGGTAATGTCATGAACATCCAGACCTCGAGATGCTAAGTCAGTGGCAATTAATATTCTTACTTTTCCTAAAGAATCAAGCCAAGTAAATATTGAATGATCCTGGCAGAAACTAACCATAAATGAAAGGTGTATTTGCCCTTATTATTTAATCAGGTTCATTATTACTTACATTAAAATGCTTACTCAGTAAAAATGGAAAAGCCATTTTTCCTTAACTGCTGGCAAATTACAACACACAGATGTAGCTCTCATTGCAAATGAATATACTGATATCCAAATTTAAAAACAGATTTTAGGCGGTGTCCGCAGGTCAATGGGTAGGGTACAAGCCACATCACTGAGACTAACAGGTTCAAGCCTGGCCTGGGCCTGCTAAACAAATCAATGGCAAGCCGGGGGTTGTGGCAGGCGCCTGTAGTCCCAGCCACTTGGGAGGCTGAGGCAAGAGAATCGCTTAAGCCAAAGAGCTTAAGCATACAGCACTCTACCCAGGGTGACATATTAAGACTCTGTCTCAAAAAAAAAAAAAAAAAACCCAAAAACCAAACAAACAAAAAACAGATTTATAAAAAACAGATTTTAGAGTTTAGCTAGTTAAATCTTGGAGGCAGATCAGTATTTGGAGCTCTAGTAAGTATAGTTCTATAATACAGAAGCTGAAGACAGACCTTAGAAATGGGTTTCTTGAGGCTCAGTGCCTGTGGCGAAAGCGGCTAAGGCGCCAGCCACATACACCTGAGCTGGCAGGTTCAAATCTAGCCCGGGACAGCCAAACAACAATGGTGGCTACAACCCAAAAATGGCCGGGCGTTGTGGCGGGTGCCTGTAGTCCCAACTACTTGGGAGGCAGAGGCAGAAGACTCGCTTGAGCCCAGGAATTGGAGGTTGCTGTGAGCTGTGATGCCACAGCACTCTACCCAGGGTGATAGCTTGAGGCTCTGTCTCAAAAAGAAAAGAAAAGAAATGGGTTTCTTGAAAAGACGTCCCTTGGCCAAGTCCAGAGATTGGATATATTTTAGACTACAAAAATACTAATTACATAAATGTACCTGTTTTAAAATCCTCTAATGCTTTCTCTCGGTCCCTCTGTTCTCTATTACCATGCAAAGATTCCACTGATATATGTCGGAGAATCAAGTCACTTGACAAATGATCCGCACTAAAGAAAAATATACAGTCAACAATCTTCAGTGCTCATTCTAACACCACCATCACTTCAACACCTTTGCTTCTATTAGCAAAAGTCCCAAACAACATAGTGTAGCACCTATCACTCAGATTTGAAATAAGCATACAAAGGGAAATAATTCTAATCAATGTGATGAGAAGTAAGAGAAAAAACACCTACACGGCTTTTCGGCAAACAAAGACAATTACTTTGTCGTTGGGTGACAAATGCTCCAGAAAAGTTTGGATATGAGCTCGTTTTTCTTCTTCTGTTGTCACAATCACGTTTTGTGTCACTGTGCTCACAGCCTAAGAGATTGAAAAAACACAGCACATAAACATTGAGGAGGAGACCCCATACATCAGCTCAAAAATACATCTTATTTCTGTCACTGGTTAATGTATTAATAATCTGCTAACGAGCTGGGTGTGGGGCTCACACCTGTCATCCTAGCATTTTGGGAGGTCGAGGGAGGTGGATTGTATGAGCTCAGGAGTTCAAGACCAGCCTGAGCCAGAGCAAGACCCAGTTTCCAAAAAACTAGACAGGCTCTGTGGCGGGCATCTGTCTTCCCAGCTACTTAGCAGGAGAATCACTTTAGCCCTAGAGTTTGAGGTTGTTGTGAGCTGTAACACTGTGGCACTCTACCAACGGTGATAAAGTAAGACTCTGTATTAAAAAAAAAATCTTCTAACACAAAGGCAGCAATTGGGCGGTGCCTGTGGCTCATTGAGTAGGGCACTGGCCCCATATACTCAGGGTGGTGGGTTCAAACCTGGCCCTGGCCAAACTGCAACCAAAAAAATAGCTGGGCGTTATGGCTGGCACCTGTAGTCCCAGTTACTGGGGAGGCTGAGGCAAGAGAATCACCCAAGCCCAAGAGCTGGAGGTTGGTGTGAGCTGTAATGCCACAGCACTCTACTGAGGGTGACAAAGTGAGACTCTATCTCTAAAAAAAAAAAAAATAAATAAAGCAGCAATCTTGTGAAAATTACCTGTGTTTCTACTCAAGATTTATAGTTTGCTTTATTTTTTCCACATAAGTCGGGAATACTTGAATGCTTGGCAGTGCTTAAAACAATTGGTTGCCATTGTAGGGAAAGAAAATAGAAATGGGATGAGGCCAAGCTAACAAAGCCCCCATGTTAAATTTTGGGTGTTAACCTTTAAACAAGAATACCAGAGAGACCTGACAATATAACAAACACAAAATCTCAATACTGTTGACTCCATTCGTTGACCCACAAAGAGATGAAATATTTGTGTCTTTAGATAAAATAGCTATTGGTTGCATTTAATAAAGACAAAGAACCAAGTATTTATGCTACCTTTCCTGAATGATTAATGATCATTTTATAAATCAAGTTTTATTTGATCAGTATTTATAATCTCTCATGAAACAGCTGATGACCTAATTTCACTTACTAATGATCAAGTAAAAAGCTAACAGAGGGTGCAGTGGCACCTGCTTATAATGCCATCTACTGGAAGCAGGAAGCATCATAAGCCAGGAGTTCAGAGCTATCGTGCACTATGATTGCCCAGTAATAGCCTGCTCTCCACTGTGGGCAACATAGAGACTCTGTCTCTAACGTAAAAAACAGAAAAAGCCAAGAGAACATTATAATGAAGGGGTCAATATATGAACCCAAGGATCAATCTCAATTTCATTAAAAGGGAATGGGCTTACATTTAGGTACATATGCAGACTAGTGCTTAGACTCTGACGCCAGCATGTTTAACAGATTATTAAAATTTTAAATGTGATAAATTGGTACTGTAATCATGTTAAAATTAATCCCATAGACATATGCTGAAATGTTTATGGATATAATTATATGCACCTCGGATTTGCTGTAAAATTGGCAGAGATGATAGGTCAAATTAGTTGTTTAAAATTTCCATAAGAAATGTATAAAAACAGGGTGGCGCCTGTGGATACACTGTGGCCCAGTGGGTAGGGTGCTGGCCCCATATACTGAGGGTGGTGAGTTCAAACCCAGCCCCAGCCAAACTGCAACAAAAAAAAGCGGGGCGTTGTAGCAGGCACCTATCGTCCCAGCTACTTGGGAGGCTGAGGCAAGGGAATCACCTAAGCCCAGGTGTTGGAGGTTGGAAGTAAGCTGTGACACTACAGTGCTCTACCGAGGGTAACAAAGTGAGACTCTGTCTCTAAAAAAAAAAAGGGGGGGTGGCGCCTGTGGCTCAATGAGTAGTGCGCCTGCACCCATATACCGAGGGTGGTGGGTTCAAACCCTGCCCCGGCCGAGCTGCAACAAAAAACAAACAAACAAAAAAATAGCCGGGTGTTGTGGCAGGCGCCTGTAGTCCCAGCTACTCAGGAGGCTGAGGCAAGAGAACTGCCTAAGGCCAGGAGTTGGAGGTTGCTATGAGCTGTGTGATGCCACAGCACTCTACTGAGGGAATAAAGTGAGACTCTGTCTCTACAAAAAAAGAAAGAAAGAAAAAAAAATGTATGAAAACAGTAATAAATAAGCTTACAACGAGATCCAATGTCCCAACGTAGACAATCATTGGTTCTTTCAAATAAGATTGTGCAAGTCGCCTAACAGCATATGGCCAAGTTGCACTGGAAATACAAGATACACAAACATTGAAGAGTTAGTGGAAATCAACATTACTGTTTCCTTGAGCACCATAAACGAAGTCACTCATGAAAGACAAATTTAGTCTTTTCTATCTTTTTATTAAGTAAGGCAGATCCAACAATTAAGATTCTGTAAAAATTGTTCAACTACAGGAAAGCTACTAGATGAAATCTTTCAATAGGTTTAATAGTTCTTTAAACCAAAAGTGAAGGAAACCTATAATACTTTCAATTAAATTTTAGCCTAGAATAAGGTAAATGAAATTAGTCTTAGGTTAGTTTTCTCTTGGCCCTTATAAAAGACAAAAAATCCTCTAATTCAAGTTTTTTCAGACCATAAACCAAATGTTTATGCCAAATAAAAATCTTTTTAAATATACCAATGAAAGGATATCGAAATTTAAATGTTTATCCAACCATTTATGAAATAATGAAAGTCACCACTTTTTATACCATCACAGTAATTGCAATGAAGTCCAGCTTCACTTTTCTTGAAATGGGAAATAAAGAGGTATTATTCAGTATACCCCATGTTAAATGTAAACATACTGGGATTCAGTATATTTCCTCAATTATATACTATTATTAATAATGAAAAAGGATATGAAGCCAGGAGAAATTAGTCTTTACAAATCACTCTGCATTCAAACAATCTTTGCTTCCTCAGTTTTATCATGGAAAAAGTATTCAACCAAATGTCTACTTCCAACAACTGGTGATCTTTTATTAATTAATTATTATTATTATTATTTTTGAGACAGAGTCTCAAGCTGTTGCACTGGGTAGAGTGCTGTGGCGTCACAGCTCATAGCAACCTCCAACTCTTGGGCTTAAGTGATTTTCTTGCCTCAGCCTCCCAAGTAGCTGGGACTATAGGCACCCGCCACAATGCCCAGTTATTTTTTGGTTATAGTTGTCACTGTTGTTTGGTGGGCCTGGGCTGGATTCAAACCTGCCAGCTCTGGTGTTATGTGGCTGGCACCTTAGCTGCTTGAGCTACAGGTGTTGAGCTGTGATCTTTTAGTTAAATGTGAGACCTTTGAGTAAATAAATGTTTCTACAGAAATCTGCATCTGTATCTAGGAAACCCAATAGTCACGAATAAGGCTTACAATTATGCTTAGTTGCCAAACTAGGTGATAACATGATATTTGTGACCTGATGATCACAAAAACTATTCTTAACCAGGGGGTGGCCTCTGTGGCTCAAGGAGTAGGGTGCTGGCCCTGTATCCTGGAGGTGGTGGGTTCAGACCCAGCACTGGCCAAAAAGTGCAAAAAAAAACCCAAACCAAATATATACATATATATATATTTTTTTTAACTAAACAGAATGGGATTCTATCCCACTATTTTACACAGTTATCAGGCATATACCTACCTCGTCATAATAGTCTGCCTATCTGGGCGCACATCTAACAAAATCTTCATTATCTGAGGTTCAAATCCCATGTCCAGCATCTTGTCTGCTTCATCTAAAACCTACATCAACAATGAATAATGCAGCTAGATTAGATATAGTAGGCAGCTAAACTATATTCTTTGTTTATAAATAGAAAATGGAGACAGCAGTTTCCTTTATTACCCACTTACTGCTTTAATTTCTCCATAGTGGTCAGATTAACAAAGCCATCCGCAGGGTGGCGTCCGTAGCTCAGCGGTTAGGGCACTACACCCAGGCTGGTAAGTTCAAACCCAGCCCGGGCCAGCCAAAAGTGACAATTGCAACAACAACAAAATAGCCAGGAGTTGTGGGAGGCGCCTGTAATCCCAGCTACCTGGGAGGCTGAGGCAAGAGAATCGCTAAAGCCCAAGAGTTTGAGGTTGCTGTGATGCCACAGCACTCTACCAAGGGCTATAAAGTGAGACTCTCAAAATAAATAAATAAAAATAAAGTCAAGAAAGGGGGGTTCAGTAGCTTCCCACATAATGGTTACCAAGCATGGATATAGGGCACACTCCCTGGGTGTAAGACACAACTACAACTCTGCCTTTTACCTGTCATATGTAAATTATATAAATAATTTGTACCTTCTTATTAATCTGAAATTTAAAAAAGAACAAGAGAAAAAAAACCTGTAGTTCAGCTCTTTTTCCTCCCAGCATCCCAAAGCCTGCCTTCATGATTACCAAGTACGTTACACTTTTCAAGTTGACAAAGTTATTCATCTGCAGATCATTCAGCCTTCCGGGAGTTGCAATGATGACATCTACACCTTTTCTAAGGTCTTCTATTTGCCGGTCTCTATCTCCACCACCATATACACAGACACTTTAAAAAAAATCCAAAATGAACAAAGGAAAAAAATCTAGAAGTTCACATTCAGGCAAAGAGTATCTCATCATAACTCAACATTCCAATCACCCTAAGCCTGCCAGTTTCTGACAACTATGCACACCCATCAACCCACAGTGGGGTGTCCTAAAGAACCACTCCTGTACTTGTCCATTTTGCCCAGGCCATAGTCAAATCAGGAGCTAATACCTGACCCATGCTGAGCCATTGAGAGTCTCTAAATGCGTGAAAAATAATGGAGAAGACATATAAAACTTAAAATTTAACAGGAGTGAAGGAATGGCCAAAAAGCAACTTACCTCCTAAGACCTTTATATGAATATTTAGAACATTCAGCTTCCACTTGAATAGCTAATTCACGAGTTGGTGTAAGCACTAACATGCCAGGTCTATTCCTTTTTCCTCCAACTCTTTGGAGAGAGAGCAGATTAACATTAGATTGCCTGTCTCATATGCATGCTACATTCATTCAGAACTTTCAAGATTTTTAAAGAGTACTGAAGTTAGACATAGTCACAGACACATTTACGCCTTTTCTGAAAAGGTGTGTGATTAAAAGTTCCCACTGTATACTGCTGACTTTGGTTTACTAATTATGATCCACACACCTAATAATGTACTGATACAATCTAGAATGCTGGGCCGCGCCCATAGCCCAGTGGGGAGGGTGCTGGCCACATGCACCAGAGCTGGTGGGTTCGAACCCAGCCCAGCCTGCTAAAAAAAAGAAAAAAAAATAGCCTGGTGTTGTGGCAGGCACCTGTAGTCCCAGCTACTCGGGAGGCTGAGGCCAAGAATCACTTAAGTCCAAGAGTTTGCAGTTGTTGTGAGCTATGATACCACAACCATGGCACTCTACTAAGAGAAACATAGGAAGACTGTCTCAAAAAAAAAAAATTAATTAAATAAAATAAAACAATTTGTTTCACATTTGTCACTGTTCAGGCTTTCAGTAGATATTTTCTATTACTTCCTAAAACTGTTTTGCCAATTTACATTTTCAGCAGTACAGTACATCAATCTACTTCCTTGTATCCTCTTGGAAGATAGGCATTACCTCTGGAACAACACAACAGATTAAAGAAACTTTATGGCTCAGTGGGTAGGGCGCTGGCCCCATATACCGAGGGTGACGGGTTCAAACCCGGACCCAGCCAAACTGCAACAATAACAAAAAATAGCTGGGCATTGTGGTGGGCACCTGTAGTCCCAGCTACTTGGGAGGCTGAGGCAAGAGAATCTCCTAAGCCCAGGAGTTGGAGGTTGCTATGAGCTGTGACACCACAGCACTCTACTGAGGGCGATAAAGTGAGACTCTGTCTCTAAAAAAAAATTTTTTAAAAAAGGGCTTGGTGCCTGTAGCTCAGAGGCTGGGGCACCAGCCACATGCACCACAGCTGGTAGGTTCTAATCCAGCACAGGCCTGCCAAACAACAATGACAACTACAACCAAAAAATAGCCAGGCGTTGTGGTGGGTGCCTGTAGTCCCAGCTACTTGGGAGGCTGAGGCAAGAGAATTGCTTAAGCCTAAGAGTTTGGGGTTGCTGTGAGCTATGACTCCACAGCACTCTACCCAGGGCGACAGCTTGAGGCTCTGTCTCAAAAAAAAAGGCTCGGTGCCTGTGGCTCAACGGGCTAAGGTGCCAGCCACGTACACCTGAGCTGGCGGGTTCGAATCCAGCCTGGGCCCGCCAAACAACAATGATGGCTGCAACCAAAAAAAAAAAATGACCAGGCGTTGTGGCGGGCGCCTGTGGTCCCAGCTACATGGGAGGCGGAGGCAAGAGACTGGCTTGAGCCCAGGAATTGGAGGTTGCTGTGAACTGTAATGCCATAGCACTCTATCCAGGGTGACAGCTTGAGGCTCTGTCGCAAAAAAAAAAAAAAAAAAAAAAAAAAGAAAGAAACCTTAATTACATGTTTGGTGTCCAGTGTATGAAATCCCCATAAAAAGAACCCTACCATGGAAATTCTTACTTTGGTTGACCATCTAGATGAATAAATCCAGGCATTAAGTAAGACAGCGTCTTGCCAGTTCCTGTTTGGGCTACTCCTATAAGGTCTATTCCTTGTAGAACTATTGGCCAAGACTGTGACTGAAATAGAATTAAACATTAAAACAAAAATTATCTCTTTGTGCTAACAATTCCTCCTTTCCTAGCTCTAATCTTTCAAAGATTTTTTTTGAGGGCTAGAGGCAAGGGCTGAGAGAAATGCCAGTAAGAGTTCTGCCTGGTGGCTTGGCACCCATAGCACAGTGGTTATGGCGCCAGCCACATATACCTAGGGTGGTGGGTGTGAACCTAGGCTGGGCCAGCTAAACAGCTGCAAAAAAAAAAAAAAGCCAGGTATTGTGGTGGGCAGCTGTAGTCTCAGCTACTTGGGAGGCTGAGGCAAGAGAATCACTTAAGCCCAAGAACTTGAGGTTGTTGTGAGCACTCTACCGAGGGCGACACAGTGAGAGTCTGTTTCAGGGGGTTGGGGGGGTGAAGAGAAGAGCTCCTCTTGATGATTTAACTTCTAACAATTAGGTATTGTTTTTGGGGGGAAACAACATTCAGTGAAATATTACTATTATGGAATGCTTACTTGAATAGGTGTTGGCATTTGAAAACCTGCCTTTTTAATGTTTTCCATAATTTCAGGATAACATTGAAAGGCATCTGCAAATGCACAGGTAGGATTAGGGATTGGACGCTTTTCACCATCTTTCAAATCATCACATACTATATTAAAATTTTCTTTCCTTTAAAGAAAAAATAAAACAAAGATCATCACATACTATATTAAAATTTTCTTTCCTTTAAAGAAAAAATAAAACAAAGATCAGTGGCTTTGGTCACTTTACTCCCCAAGAAAGAAATTTCTAAAATCAATTTAAGACCTATCTAGAAATTCAACTACAACTGATAAAACCCTACCTGTTAGGGAAATTACAGCATGAAGCCTGAAAAATCATATGCTTTTTAAATCAAAACCAGGAAAATTTTCCTGTATCAGGAAAATTTTTTTCAATTATCTACTATGTATTCAGTTGTTCAGCTATGTTAGCCACATTTTAAGTGTTCAGTAGTTACATCATGGCTACTCCATTAGACAGATGGACATATATACGTACAGACCATTTTTCATCACTGCAGGAAATTTAATTGGATAGCCACACTGTAATATACATCATGTAGGATGCAACACAATTTTCATATTGAATTAATATGGAAGGTACTATCCCCAAAATGTAACCATTTTACATCTTTGCCTAAAAAACAAATACTACTAGCTATTTAAAAACTCACTCAGTAAGGTAATAAAACCACCCACCTCCAACTGTCTACTTCCACTTGTGTCATTGAACTTGTTGTTGTTGACTCTTTGTAAAAGTTTTTCTCAATAGGAGGTAAGTCTGGGAAAAAGATGAAATCCACACTTTAATAAGAGAAACTCTACTTCATTAACACTTAGTGAAAGTTGTGGAAATCAAACTAAAATATATTTACCATGAATACAGTTTTAGACAATTCTATTTTTGCCAGCTAGCCTTATTTATGTCTGCCTGCGAGATCTCCTTTATTGGTTTGTGTTTCAATTACCTTTTTTTCCCCCAAGAGGGATCTTTTAATAGTCAAGTTTAAAGTCAAAGAAAGCATGCCTTACAAGAAATGAAAGCACAATTAATGAGTCTGGTAGCAAACATAATTCTTAGTTTGATTTCATCTTTTCTTTGAATGTCTATCCCTTTACTTCTTAGAAATTAAATTTATATCCTTGGTGTACTCTCTGAGAGTACATTTTTTTTTTTTTGAGAAAGTCTCACTTTGTTGCCCTGGGTAGAGTGCCTTGGTACCAGAGCTCATAGCAACCTCAAACTCTAGGGCTCAAGTGATTGTCCTGCCTCAACCCTCTCAATAGGTGGGACTACAGATAACATACTACACCCAACTAGTTTTTCCCATTTTTAGGGGAAATAGGGTCTCTCTCTTGCTCAGGCTGGCCTTGATCCACCTGCCCTGGCCTTCTAGAGTGCTGGGAATTATAAGTATGAGCCATCATGCCCAGCTGAAACTACTTTTTTCTTTTTTTTTTTTTTTTTTTCAGTTTTTAGCTAGGGCTGGGTTTGAACCAGCCACCTCCAGCATATGGGGCTGGCGCCCTACTCTTTTGAGCCACAGATGCTGCCCTTTTTTTTTTTTTTTCTTCCGCAGACACAGAGAAGGATGAAACTACATTTTTTGAAGAGATAGCTCTGTTGCCCAGGCTAGAGTGCAGTCTGAGGATTATTGCCAACTGTATCCCTGACTGCCTGGGTCAAAGCCATCTTCCTGCCTTATCCTCCCAACCTTTGAGGATTTCAGGGGTGACCCACTGAGTCCAGGTCTTTGGTGCTACGTTTCTTTCTTTCTTTTTTTTTTTTTTTTGAGACAGAGCCTCAAGCTGTCACCCTGGATAGAGTGCCCTGGCATAACAGCTCACAGCAACCTCCAATTCCTGGGCTCAAGCAAGTCTCCTGCCTCTGCCTACCAAGTAGCTGGGACTACAGGCACCCGCAACAACACCCGGCCATTTTTTGGTTGCAGCCGTCATTGTTTGGTGGGCCTGGGCTGGATTCGAACCCGCCAGTTCAGGTGCCAAGCCTGGTGCTACATTTCTTAAATGTCTCTTACAGTTGTTCCAAATTCCAAATTCTTTCCCTGGAACCCCATCTCAAATCTCCAACATATACTATATAGTCAAGGCAGTACTAGAAACTTAACATGTGGAGATGTTGACCAACCCAGTGACCTTCATCACTGTTATTGTTTAGCGCACATCTAGTACAATGGCTTTTTAATTTTAAATAAAAGATGCTGTATTCCTGCCCAATTGTAATACCATGGCTATTTAGTGCCTGAGTTTGCTGTGAAACATTATCTATCCCCCATGGATAATGTTCTAAGTGAGAAATTTCATTTCAGTTTTAAATATACCTTCTGAAGTTCATTAAGTCTCAGAAAAAAAATTAAAAAGAGAAATAAATATAAAAAAAGACATTAAAAGCTTTAAAAATAAATAAAATTCAAACAAAAAAGAACCTTATCTCAAAAATCTTTTATGCTTTCTGTTATTTAAAGTTTAACCCACATGGCAGCACCTATGGCTCCATGAGTAAGGTGCTGGCCTTACTCATGGAGGGTGGAGTAAGGCCAGCACCTATGGCTGGCCCCAGCCAAATTGCAACAACCAAAAAGCAGGCATTGGGTGGCGCCCGTGGCTCAGTGGGTAGGGTGCCAACCCCATATACCAAGGGTGGGGGGTTCAAACCCGGCACCAGCCAAACTGCAACAAAAAATAGCTCGGTGTTAAGGCAGATGCCTGTAGTCTCAGCTACTCGGGAGGCTGAGGCAAGAGAATCGCCTAAGCCTAGGAGTTGGAGGTTGCTGTGCGCTGTGTGATGCCATGGCACTCTACCGGGGGTGATAAAGTGCGACTCTGTCTCTACAAAAAACAATAATAATAATGATAAAGTTTAACCCACAATTTGCATGTTCACTCACTTTACATGCCCCATTGGGCCTGATTTTCTTTTTGTTTATTAACATTCTATTAACCTATTGCAGTGAGTAACCTCAAATAAGACAAAGTATAAGTATATTTAATCTTCCACTTATGTTATAAATCACAGCAGACGACATAGAAATTACCATGACCTAAAGAACTACATCACTTAAAATTGTTTTTCACACACATTGTCACTAAAAATAAGGCACAGACTTTTACCAACGATAAAAACCAGCAGATATAAAGATATTAAGATGCAGCACTAACCTGCCCACTTTTTTTTTTCCCATTTCAGACCTTCCTCTCTAATTTGATCCCAATCTATCAAAGGCCGGTCTTCTGCAGCAACATTGTTTTCTGTGCCTCGACCTCTCCCAACAGAAGGTTGGAATGCAACAATATCTGTTTAAAGTATTTTACCAGATTAGTTTTTTCCTATTATTTTCTAGTAACCAGATGATAATGCTTAAAATACAAAATCTGGGGTTTCCATAGCATAGTACCATGACCTTTTCATGGGTCTTGTTATCATTTAACAACCTACTAAAAATTTAATTTATTGGAGTAGGGAAGGAAACTGGCCTGAGTGTTTAGTGTGTGCTGAAATGCTGTCAATACGCATTACTTAATCCTCACAATAGTTCTGTGATGCAGAATTGCCCCAGGCTAACAGATGCAGAAAAGGGGCTTTATGGAGCAAGTTTTTTCCCAAGAAACACTAACAGGCAATGCTGCCATCTGAGCACACATTTCCCTGTTCTAATTCCATGTTGCTTCTAGATATGGTTCAATGATGGCTTTTTTCCTCTTTAATACAGATCTGATGGGCAGTGACTGTGGCTCAACAGAGTAATGCGCTGGCCCCATATGCCAAAGGTGGCGGGTTCAAACGCAGCCCTGGTCCAAAAAAAAATACAGATCTGAGATTTTTCAAATACCAAAAATGTAAGCAGTTTTCAGTCAGTTATGAATCTGGGGATGAATCAGGAGCACAGGACCAATCTTTATCGATACTAAAGTAGGTGCATTAAAAGGTTATTTCAGCTCGGTACCTGCAGTACAGTGATTATGGCGCCAGACACATACACTGAGGTTGGTGGGTCTGAGCCCAATTTGGGCCAGCTACAACAGTGACAACTGCAACCAAAAACTAGTTGGGTGTTGTAGTGGTCACCTGTAATCCCAGCTACTCGGGAGGCTAAGTCAAGAGAATCGCTTAAGCCCAAGAGTTGGAGGTTGCTGTGAGCTGTGTACTCTACCAAGGGCGTGAGACTCTGTCTCAAAAAAAAAAAAAAATTAAAAACATGGTTATTTCATTGTCATTTACCTGTGGTGAAAAGTAAAACTGCTAGGCTTACTCAGGTATTAAGAAGTTTTAATTTGAAGAAAAAAGTATCCTGGGCTTTCATAGAAAAGATTGATAAGAGTAGATTTATAGCTTTGTAAGAGTAGATTTATAGGCTCAGCGCCTGTGGCTCAGCAGGTTAAGGCGCCAGCCACATACACCTGACCTGGCAGGATCGAATCCAGCCCAGGCCTGCCAAACAACAATGATGGCTGCAACCAAAAAATGGTTGGGCGTTGTGGCGGGCGCCTG
>CAUYON010131518.1:0-10590 GCA_963573935.1 Arctocebus calabarensis
AGCTAATTTATAGCTTTCATATGAAGGCTAAAACCCAATTATAGCATAGGAATACAGGGAAAGGGGAAAGGGAGGGGAGGGGAGGGGGGAGTATGGGTGGAGGGAGGGCAATTGGTGGGATCACACCTACGGTGCATCTTAGAAGGGTACTGGTGAAACTTATTAAATGTAGAGTATCAATGTCTTTATATAGTGATCAAGAAAATGCCATGAAGGCTATCTGTAACAGTACGATCAAAACATTCCTGAATGTATATCTATGATTGCACCAATGTACAGAATTATGATTCAATAAAATTATAAAAAAAAAAAAACTTCTGCACAGGAAGGGAAATAATTAACAGAAAAAGTAGACAACATACAGAACGGGAGAAAATATTTTCAAACTATACATCTGACAAAGAGCAAATATTCAGAATCTAAAAAAAAAAAAAAAAAAACTTTCAAAAATCAGCAAGAAAAAAACAAAGAACAATGTTTGCAATTCTGGTACACTAAAACCCTGACTTCACCACTATAAAATTTGTCTATGATAAAAAAAAAATAAAAAATAAAAAAAATAAAATTTGTCTATGTAACATTTAATTATACCCCCCTAAAATCTTCTGAAATAAAGTGATTTTAAAGTTTTAATTTTTTTACATAAAAAGCATGCTATTTTAGTCCTATATCTGGTCATTGATTATTTCTCGGCAAACTAATGACAATACTGCTACTTAATAGATTTTAATTTCAAAAACTATGGAATATTTTTTAGTCAAGACATGTCAATACAGATTCCAAATTTGCACCACTAGTGATAGTTTTCACTTCTGAATCTGTGGATTCTTGAAAGAAAGCGCTCTTTTACAGAGCCAAATTAATTCAAATAGAAGCTGTATTTTTGCTACATGGACAAAATTTAAAGGACAATTTTGAGACTCATTAATTCATTTTAAACTTCAGGGAAATGGTATGTTTTCTGTAATTTTCTTTTAGCTCACTAAGTTCGATACCAAAGTAATAGTCGCTTTCTATTGGGAAGTTTTTCTTTTATGAACCTCCAATAGAGAAACTGAAATCATGATGAATATTTATCAAATTATAAGTCACTTCTTAAATTGTTTTTTCCGTGGACCTCTTGGAAGTTCAGCTATATGACTGATTTTTCTTCCCTGATGACTGAGGAGAGATTTCCTAGAGCATTTGGAAAAAGGTTCAGGGGTCATGTTGTCTGTTATCTGTAGTAGATTCATAAGACCATAAGAAAATGGGAAAGATATTAGCTAAAATTGAGGTCCTGGTCAAAGCCAAAAAGATCATTTGAAACAGGCTGTACATCTAGATGAATAAAAGAACTCATGGAAAGAGAGAGGGCCTGAGAAAGGGAGAAAGAAAGAGCAGCTTGGTGGTGGGAGGTACATTAATTTCAGACACAAGGTGCCAATACTTGTGAAAGGCTTGTAGAATATTTTTGCTTGGGTTTGTGTTTACCAGTCAAGTTCATTAAGAGGTCAAGATTCCTCTTGCCCTTAGCTCAGTCTACTTAGGCAACTTGAGTTTCTTTGTAATATCCCATAAATTGGCACAAGGATAAAGAGATAGGCAGTCATAATCCACTCTTCCCGTCACATTATTCAAGAAACCCTGACACTGATATTAACAATATATGGTTTTCCATGATACAACAACATTGGGAATACCAACTTCTATTTTGAATGGAATAAATTCCTAAAGCTTTTTTTCTGTTTCATTTATCTGAGATATGTGAACTGTGTTTTAAAGCTTAGATTGAATTTCTCAATTTCTTTAATAGCAGAGAGTCAGTTAGGACTTCTGGTTTGTACTTGCTAACTAAGTTAGCCTAATATTTTTCAGTTCACTTAATTAGAGTTCATTTCAATTTAGTGTTGTTGTCCTGTTAAAATTCTTGGGTTTCAGGTAGATTTGCTTTGGCACCTGAACTAAATGTGGATCTGCTTTTGAGTCAGAAAGAAGTGTAGCGCTTAAAAAGCCATTTAAAATGATCTTAACTAGTTACTGTTGTTAGAATGAAAAGCCCAAAAGGGAAGATTTCAAGTAGTATTTTTCCTTAAGAGTCATCAAATTGTAGTTGCCCATTGAACAATGTTTGGGTTGGAGGATCCAGGCCCCACCCACCTCACACAGTTGAAAATCTATGTATAACTTTTGATTTCCCTAAATGTAACTACTTATAGCCTACTGTTGACTGGAAGTCTTGCTGGTAACATAAACAGTCAATTAACATGTATTTTATATGTCATGTGTATTATATACTGCATTCTTATAATAGATTAAGTTAGGGAAAAGAAAATGTTATTAAGAAAATCATCAAGAGAAGAAAACATATTTACTATTTAATACATGGACTCAGATCGTCATAAAGGTCATCATCCTTGAAAGGACACTGAAGACAGGAGAAGAAAAGAGGAGGGGTTGGTTGGTCTTATTATGTCGGGGTGGCAGAGTGGGAAGAAAGTAAGTATATGAGTGGATGCACACAGTTCAAACCTGTGTTGTTCAAAGGCCAACTATGTTATAATGTTTTAGATGAATATAGGTAGTCTTTAAGCAGTTAAATCAAATTTTTAAATCTGTTCTCGAGTTAGTGATTTTCAGGGAGATTTTCTGCTCTTGAAGATTCAAACCTTATTAGTTTAATTTTTTTTTAATTTCCTTTTATCCTGTTATCCTGTTTGTTTCTCTCTCATTCTCATTTGTTGTTTCTGTCATTCTGGTATTTATTATACACAGATTGGATGACTAGGATTTTTCTTCCATCAAACTCATCTTTTCTAAAAGTCACTTTCACCTTTTTAATCCTTCACCTCTGGATAAATGCTGGAACTTTTTTCTGTTACACTAAAATGAATTTTCTGCAGTATCTAGTCTGCTGTTCACTGCTCCTCTTTCAGTTTTAGTTGAATAATTTTATTTTTTCCCTCCCTGAAATCTGACTTTTCTTAACTTCTTTTGATATTTGACATATATATTTGAGAACCCAAATTAGACATTGTATAAAATGAGCTTTTTCTTCTTGTAGTGAATCTATTTTAGGAAAGGCATTTCCTCTGCTTTCTCCAGATGGTTTCCTTTGACTTACAGTATCTTTTCCATGTCTTTCAAAGAAAGCCCCACTCTGCCAACTCTGCTTGTTGGGGCCATCTGCTCCAGACAGAGCTAATCCTCTATTTTTTATTTGCTGTGCTGTCTGCCCCATATCCTGCCCTCATTCATCTTAGTCACAGGGTGTTAGAGGCTTTTTTTTCAAGGTCTTCTATATTTACTTCCTAGGTACCTGATATTATAGAAAGTCACAAATTGGCCCTCCATCAGTGATAGAAATTCCCAAGTATCTGGTATGTGTCAGTTTTCCTGATTATCAGTGCTAATACTGGCATATTAGTCTTACATTCTGTATTTTCATGGCAGTTGGCCATGGAAGTGAATTAATTGTCTATACTCTTTGTTTCTCTTTTTTCTCATAAAGCCACTATCTTTAGGTTCCATGAAGTACTCTCTCCAGTAATGGGCACCATGGAGAGGCTGGTCTCTCAAATCTTTTCCTTATTGCTGCTTGCTCCTATCTCTCAGGGTTTTGAACTCTGGTGTTCTGCTCACACTGAGCAATCCCCTTCTTACATGCAATCTCTACGTTCCTTCCAATCAACAATAGCATTTTTCTACTGCCATCCACCTTCATCTCCTCTTTTAAATGCTCAGGGTTAATACTATAGTGTTACATCGTTGTGAATGTGATCATCATGGTGTTTGACTGTAGTGTTACATCACTGTGAATGTGGTCATAATGGTGTTGACTGTAGTGTTACATCATTGTGAATGTGATCATCATGGTGTTTGACTGTAGTGTTACATCATTGTGAATGTGATCATCAGGGTGTTTGACTGTAGTGTTACATCACTGTGAATGTGGTCATCAGGGTGTTTGACTGTAGTGTTACATCACTGTGAATGTGATCATCGGGGTGTTTGACTGTAGTGTTACATCGTTGTGAATGTGATCATTGTGGTGTTTGACTGTAGTGTTACATCACTGTAAATGTGATCATCATGGTGTTTGTAGTGTTACATCACTGTGAATGTGATCATTGGGGTGTTTGACTGTAGTGTTACATCACTGTGAATGTGATCATCATGGTGTTTGTAGTGTTACATCACTGTGAATGTGATCATCAGGGTGTTTGACTGTAGTGTTACATTGCTGTGAATGTGATCATCATGGTGTTTGACTGTAGTGTTACATCATTGTGAATGTGATCATCATGGTGTTTGAGTGCATCAAGCATGTGTTTAGAAGGTGACTTCTTCATAGTGAGGAGGGATCTTTCTCACTTATTGGGAGGACAGGGAGTTCCTGACTCTATAAAGAGTACTTCTTCACAAGGCTATAATCTGATTTTAATCTGTTCTATTTGATTGGATAAACGAGGCTGCCAGGACATTTATTTTACTTCTTTATACAACTCTAAGGTGACCAAAGGACTGAGAATCTAGGGCCATAGAAATTTTTAGAGCTTGAAACTGTTTTATTGTATAAGCAATCTTTTAGTCCTTTTTACTTTTGACGCTTTATTATTTCACATTATGTTTGATTCAGGGGTTGCATGAGGGATTTTATTTAAAAAAAAACACTTATTTCTACAAAAACAAAAATCCAGAAGCAATCAGACTTTATTCTGTGATTACCCAATTGCTCTTTTTCTGTCTGCATTTTAGCTTACTACGAACTTTCTTAGCCTCTCAGGTTATTAAAAATTTAGCCACAAAGGCTAAAGAATCTGGGTGTTTAAATATGCTTTGTTGTGAACATGTCTTTCTCTTAAACAATAACAAAGTTTAGCAAAATCTCAACCAGTGGAAGGATACTTGACAAAGAGAAGCAGGCAGCCTAACGAGGACTAAGTGGATGTGACTCCAAATGCAGCATATTTGGAGGAAGAACACTAGGTCATGGACCAGCCTAGTGCCCTAAGAAGAAAAGCTCATGATGTGGGAATCAGGTAACTGGGCACAGTAAGAATTTCTTCATGCACTCATAATATGGAGGCTTGAGTGCTAAAGTCCCTTTCACCCTCCAGGTGAAAATGTTAAGAAGAAGAGAGCCTGAGATTCCAGCTCTTGGGACTAGACGAGTACCTTATGCTATGTTAGAACAAGTGAGGTTACTGGTAAAGTGAGTTGTGTTTTATTTCCATTGTAGTCCACTCACTTATAATTAATTCCACTCCTTTTATAGTCTTTGCAATTCCTATTTTGCTGGAAAACTCTAGGACAACCTGAGTCGATATTCTCAAAAAACCTTTGAACCTATGTGAGGGTCTAGTCTGGCTCAGTGCCATACAGACGACATCAGTTTTTAGTGAGAAAGTTTCCTGCTGATTATTCAACTAGTAGTTTTATGAAAAAGGGTTGAGGGAGAAATTAACTACTTTACCAATGTATCAGATTCATCTTTCAAATGTAAATACTATTCATGATCAGAGATTGACAAGCTTATATCTGCAAAGCCCTGAAGATTGTTAGTTTGGGGTAGAAAAATATCTCATTAATCAGAATGTTAAATAATCCACAGCATTTATATAATGTGTTATTATTTATCAGTCTTGAGAAGTTCTATTTCCAAAGAGAGAAACAAAATAATTTCAACTAAATGAACATAATATTAATGACAGTAGTGTTATAAATAAATTTAAAATGATGCCAGAAAGCATGTGACAATAAGAAAATGAAATTATTTTCCTCTTCAATGCACAAAACATGCTGCCATACATTTATCCACAGAATTTGTTTGAAAATTTCTCAAGATACATGCCAGCCCCATGTCAACAAAGGATGGGTACTTGGTTTAGTGTAATTTAAAGATTTTTATAACTTCTTCAGGGGAAATCTCCAGGAAACTAAGAAAATTGGCAGTGCATCAATTCAACTGAAGGGAAGAAACAGGGTATAGGTGAACTTGGGAAAGGAGGCTATCATTTTCTGTGATATTAACATAGTTGTGATCTTTGAGCCCCCTGAGCATGAATTTTAGACTTCCTTTCATAAACTTCCTTGAAATTAGGAATCATTCCAATATGATTTGAATATCCCTTTACATCCCCCTCTCTTATATTTTCAGTTGGAGCTTGTGTCCCTCAGCAGCTGTGTTATCATTCTTCAAATAGGACAAACAGGAACATGACAGGGAACAGTGGTTCTCAGTGTGACACCACTCACTCCTGGGCACAGAGAATCACATTTCTAGTGTGAAGTTTGCTACTGTGACACAAGTGAACAGAGTATGCTATTAGGATGAGCTACCTTCAAAGTACGTTGACTTTGAAGACTTACTCAGCTGATTTGTACGCCTGAAAACTAAGTTATGATTAATGATGAGACTCGTCACTAGACCAGAAATAGGTTTTGTAATCCCAGTATTTTCTCCAATACTTTATTCAATGGGTACTATTTTAAGAGAGATGTTATGTAATTATCAAATGCCAAGTTTGCAAAGGGGAACGTGAGCTCTTGTGAATTGACTGAACGTTGGCTCTTAGGGCTTTTGGTTGTTTTTTGCATAAGTTTATGTCCTAAAAATTACATTTTATAAATTTAACACAATTCCAATCTAAATTCAAATAGTATTTTTTTGGTAGAAATCAATAAGCTGATTCTAAAAAGCAAAGGAACTAGAATAATGAAAACAATTTTGAAAAAAGAACAAGTTGGGGTATTCTCGTGGGAAGTCTGAGGGCAGCAGCAATGGCTGCGATAGAAAGCGGACCTGGGTGGGGAGTGGTCGCTGGACCTGGCCCAGGAGCAGCCACAAATGCAACTAGGGCAGAAGTGGCGCAGACGAAGCTGGTGGCAGCGGCACCAACCGCTCCAGCTGGAGAGGGGACGTCGCTGCTTCGGCAGCTGAGCCCAGTTCCAGAGAGGCTGAAAGCAGGATGCAAACATGGTTGATGTAAGTGGTGGTCTGGAGACCAAATCCCTCAATGGAAAAGATATACCACAAGGAGCAGGGGATATTTCAGAGGCGATGGAAACTCAGGCCCGCTCAGTGGATGAGGAGAATAGCCACAGTGGGAGAGGTAGACCTGCAATGTGGGAGGTATAGGAAGTGGTGCATGGCAGACACCGTTGGCACAGATGTGGCATCCCTTCTGCCGTTTTCATTGCAGTGTATGCCACCATAGTGGTAATACTTACTACCTCCGGAAGCAAGCAGACTCGAAGGAGACGTGCCTTAGTGCTCTGGTCATCCCCAACACAGGATGAACATCCAAAAACCATGTTCTCCAAAGACAAGGCTATTATACCATTTATTGATAAATACTGGGAATGGATGATGACCAGACAGACACCTGGGAAAATGAGTTGGCCAAATAACATCGTTAAAACAAGGAGCAAAGAAAGAGATGTATTCTTGGTAAGGGAACACCCAGATCCTGGGAGCAAAGACCCAGAAGAAGAAGACCCCAAATTTGGACTTTTGGATCAGGATCCTAGTAACATTGGTCCTGCTTATGACAACCAAAAACAAAGCAATGCAGTGTCTACCAGTGGGAATCTAAAAAAAAAGGAAGAGGCACAAACAGCAGGATAGAGGGGCCACAGGAACCACCAAGAAGCCTCGGAGTGATCCTGTTTTCTGCTCAGTGCCTTCCCCCCATGGCTATCACTGGGAACACCATTTTACAAAGATGGCTATCCCTGTATTCTAGCTGAGCCTGATCCCCATGCCCCTGACCCTGAGAAGCTTGAACTTGACTGTTGGGCAGGAAAACCTATTCCTGGAAACCTCTACAGAGCCTGCTTGTACGAACGGGTTTTGTGGGCCCTACATGACAGAGCTCCCCAATTAAAGCTCTCTTAAGACCGGCTGATTGTGGTTGGAGAGAAGGGTTACTCTACAGTGCTGGCCTCTACAGGCCTACAGATAGGTGCCTGGTACTTTGAAATCACTGTGGATGAGATGCCACCAGACACTGCTGCTGGACTGGGTTGGTCACAGCCCATAGGCAATCTTCAAGCTCCCTTAGGTTATGATAAATTTAGCTATTCTTGGCGGAGCAAAAAGGGAACCAAGTTCCACTAGTCCACTGGGAAACACTGCTGTTCTGGCTGTGGGCAGGGAGACATTTGGGGATTTTTATATTAACCTTCCTGAAGACACAGAGACGGCCAAGTCATTGCCTGATACTTAAAAAGGTAAGGGTTTAGGGCGGCGACTGTGGCTCAGTGAGTAGGGCGCCAGCCCCATATACTGAGGGTGGCGAGTTCGAACCCAGCCCCAGCCAAACTGCAACAAAAAATAGCTGGGTGTTGTGGTGGGCGCCTGAGGTCCCAGCTACTCGGGAGGTTGAGGCAAGAGAATCACCTAAGCCTGAGAGCTGGAGGTTTCTGTGAGCTGTGACGCCACGGCACGCTACCAAGGGCAACAAAGTGAGACTCTGTCTCTACAAAAAAAAAAAAAAAAAAAAAAAAGATAAGGCTTTAATAAAGTTCAAGAGTTATTCGTATTTTGAAGAAAAAGACTTTGTGGATAAAGCAGAGAAGAGCCTAAAGCAGACTCCCCATAGTGAGATAATATTTTATTAAAATGGTGTCAGTCAAGGTGTGGCTTACAAAGATATTTTTGAGGGGGTTTACTTTCCAGCCATCTCACTGTACAAGAGCTGCACAGTTTCTATTAACTTTGGACCTTGAGGCTCAACAGGCTAAGGCGCCAGCCACGTACACCTGAGCTGGCGGGTTCGAATCCAGCCTGGGCCCGCCAAACAACAATGACGGCTGCAACCAAAAAATGGCCGGGAGTTGTGGTGGGCACCTGTAGTCCCTGCTACTTGGGAGGCAGAGGCAAGAGACTCGCTTGAGCCCAGGAATTGGAGGTTGCTGTGAGCTGTGATGACACAGTACTCTATCCAGGGTGACAGCTTGAGGCTCTGTCTCAAAAACAAAAAAAACAAAACTTTGGACCTTGCTTCAAATACCCTCTAAAGGGCCTCACCTACTGCCCTCTGAGTGACATGGGCAGGAGCACGGTGGTGGAGCACACCCCGGCCACCGTCTTCTGTCTGTGGAGACGGAAGGGGATGGCTGGTGTAGTCCCCTGTGGGAACCCTGACCAGGTCCTGCCTTCTTTTCAGACATGAACTTTCTGGACAAGAATACTGGGTTTTATTATTTTTGGACTATCTCAGATGTTCTCCCAAAGATGCTGCAGAACACAGCTTCTCCACTCAGCAAGTGAAAAGGAGGCTCCCCGCCCGTCAGCATTCTCTTCCCACTTCCAGCCGCTGCTTTTACTCTGTGTGCCGCCCCCGGGACCTGTGAGCTCCCTGTGAGATCGGTGCTGTGCCACAGCCCCTGCCAGCTGGGGCTTGTTACCTTACTGTGCTTGCGAAGAAGTAAATGCCCTTGTCCGGATGAGTAGCTCCTTTAAAGACATTTCTTTCTGTGGGCAGCGGCTCCATCTGACCTGTTTGCCAAGGAAGTGGTGGGTCTGTTTCTGAGAAGAGCTGAAATCAGTGGCTGTACACTCCAAACCAATCCAAAAGCTGTTCCCTTTGCAGTGTGAGTCTGGCCTTTTATTAATTGTGGAATACACTTTGGACACTGAGATCTTGGAAACTACTGGATCTCTGAAACTAATTGTGAGAGAACTTGCTTGCAGCGTTAAGGAGGGCAATCGGTGGGATCACACCTACGGTGCATCTTAGCAGGGTACTGGGGAAACTTAGTAAAGGTAGAGTATCCATGTCTTTATATAGTGATCAAGAAAATGCCATGAAGGCTATCTGTAACAGCACGATCAAAACATTTCTGAATGTATATGAATCGTGCCCTATGTTTGCACCAATGTACAGAATTATGATTCACTAAAATTATAAAAAAAAAACCCTGAAAGTAGAGGTTAACAAACAGGACACGGCACCATTAATTTAGGTTCTCCTTTAGAGTATGGTCCTCTACTTGAGACAAAATCATCCAGGGTGATAGAATTCATCACACTTACTTGGAGCTGTTCTCAACTAGCCTAAGACAGAAAATCAGCATGTATACAAATAGCTGGTATGCCTTTGCAATAGTATGTGGCTTTGGGAGGCTTTGAAAATAAAGGGTGTTTCTCATTTCTTCCAGAACCTCCATCAAAAATGGACAAGCTAAGCAGTTTTAGATGCATTCCACTCTTTCTAGAGAGGTAACTATCATACTGATTGTGACTCCTGCAAAATGAGGTGGTGTGGAAGCCAAAGTAAATGCTCTCATAGATCATCATGGCAAACAAGCAGCCTTAACCTTGGTTGTGATTCTATCCAAACTCTCAAAGGATAAACCTCTGAAAATGATTAAAAGAAGTACTCATAAAATATCCATGTTTGCCCTTTAATTTTAAAATGAATGAAAAAAATCTGGTAAGACCCTTTACTCACACAGTCTTTACCTCTCCCAAGACAACTTCTTGATACCACCAGAGATTTCAAATAGCTATTAGCTAAATTTCTCCATGAAACTTCTCATAATGAGAGAGACAGATTTCTTAGTATCTTAAACCAGATTTGATGGAGAAACTTTACAAAGACA
>CAUYON010131519.1:0-19941 GCA_963573935.1 Arctocebus calabarensis
AGGAAATGCCATGAAGGATATCTGTAACAGTATGATCAAAATATTTCTGAATGTATATGAATCGTGCCCTGTGATTGCACCAATGTACATAATTATGATTCAATAAAATTATTAAAAAAAAAAAAAGAAAGAAAGAAAAAAGATCCTCAAATTTGGCATCAGAAAACCCAGTCGGTCATGGCCCTGACATTTAAAAAATGCTGAGGCCTACTACTGGTTTCTTAATTTTTGGAGTCATAGTTTTCTCATTTATGAAATTGGGAAAATATTGCCTTCTATACCTAAACCGCAGGTTTTTGTGAAGTTAGAAAATATTGATGCTTACGTTCACTATTACAATTTCCCACAACTCAATTTATGAGTCCTGAGAATAGGTGTGGGCAGGGCAAGAGTTGATGGATTCTTTACCTGATAATCATACTGTCCAAACAGAAAAAGACTTTGAAAACAATTGTATTCGTTAGAAACGAATAAAGAAAAATAAACAGCTATAAGTGTCAAAGGACATGAACTAGCAATTCACAAAGGAAAAAGAAGCCAGCACACAGATGACGAAGCATTGTTCATGGAATCCACATACAGGAGGCATGAAGTTTCAGTTATGCAAGAAGAATCAGTTCTAGAGACCCACCACGCAATGTTGTGAAAACAATGAACAATATTGTGCACTTGAAAAACCGTGAGAGGGTAGATCTCAGGTTAAGCGTTCTTACCACTGTCAAAGTAGAAGACACGGAAAGACAGTGGTTCATACACACACTGAAACCTACAAAATGAAAACAGCTCCAATGCAAACATGAGTTCAGAGATCCCACTTTCTTGTAGACTTCTGAGGAGAGTTAAATTCACACAAACTTTCAGAAGACAATTTAATAATACAATATGTCTCTGAAGCAGTAAGATATACAGAATTGGGACCTGATAATACTTTTTATAGAAATGCATCCTAAGGATATTAGTAGAGAGGATTAAAATTCCCATACCAGACGTCATCCTTAAGGGTGAAATTTTAGAACGAACTTAACATTTTAACCACAGATAACTGACTAAATAAATTACAGTCCTATTTTATGGAATACTGCAATATCATTATAAATTATGCTATAAAATATTATCAATATGATAAAATATTTACACTACATTGATCCTTTTATGATTAAAAAAGAGTATAATAGTAAGATTCCAATGTCATTTTTTTGAGACAGAGCCTCAAGCTGTCACTCCAATGTCATTTTAAAAAGTACATAGGCAATGAATGTATAGATAAAAGAATAAAATGTTTACCTAAAATGTTAACAGAATTATCACTAAGAGATGAGATACTGGGGGATTTTAATTTTCTTCTTTGGGTGTTTTGCATTTATTGTACCACATGCATCTATTACATCTGTGTTACAAAGAAAAATGACACACATATTATGCAAAAGAAAACATGTAGTAACATAAAAGCAGCAAATTTAGGGTTTAGCATAAATGTGGTATACTTAAATTAATCAAAGTAGAGCTTTCAAAACACGTATGGTTCCCCCTGAATTTCAGCAGAATTTCTTTTGACAGATATTATCCAAATTCATTTTACCAGAATGGTTCCATTATGACACAAAGATTTTGCAAAATGAAAAAAAAAATACATTGCTTATTGGTACTGTTAAAAAATACTTAGAAGACCTGCAAGGGAGTTAGAAATATGGGTAAGAATTTCCACTTGGAACAATATTAACCACGTCACCAGGAAAAACTAATCAAAGAGATGTTTGCTAGGACAGACAAAACTACAAAGGAATAATACTGGAAGGACACTTGGGCTCAAAGTGCCCCCAACCTTATATTTATCACAGTTACAAAAGAATATTCAGCTACTGATAGACTATGAACAGTGGTCTGCACAAGCAGATTAACAACCTCATTCTATTCCTCTGCTGAGACAATCTTAGAATAACACATTCAGGACGTTATGTTGCAGTAAGAAGAAAAAATACAGACAAAACAGACTTGGTTTTGTGAAGAGCAATAAACATGAGCAAGGGGGTTAGCAGGACTGACAGAGAGATGAGCTCGGAGTGTGGCATGCAGTTGAGTGGAATTTTTTATAATAGATCTGAGATAAACTCTAGGCAATGTACGCAAGAAATGAAAGCGAGCCATGACAACCACCTCCTGGCATGGAAAAGGTGTTCTCTACACTTCCCCTCCGGTACTGCAGCTAGCTGTGACCAAGAGGGAGAGTCTTCATTTAACGCAGGCTCAGCTTTTTGGTAAAGAACTATTTGACTGTTAGTCTTCTGAATGGACTAAGAAACTGCAGACACCCTACCCCAGACGGGCAGTATATACATACACAACACTGCACACTCCCTCACTGGCTCTTGTAGTCTTTAAAACTCTAATGGAATATGCTTTGGTGCTCTTGGTAGCCAGTAGGAAGCCAAATGGAACCAAACATCTGTTAATATATATCAATACCCACCAAGAACCATTCTGGGTATCCAGTGATGAACAAAGCAGAACCAACAGACTTTACCGCTGCCTGGGTGGCACTTATAGAGCCAGGAAAAGACAGGGAGGTAACAAAACACATTAAAGGAGGGTTTGTGCGTGTTGACTTTGGAGGGAAGCAGAGTAAGTGAAATGAGTGAGAACCCGTGTGGCTGGAGAAGAAGCTATCCATGGAGTAGATGAGGAAGGTTAATATCTAAGTGAAAATATAAAGCATGGGCAAAAGCCATCTGTGCAAAAGGAGAGGAAAGTATAGTGTTCCAAGTAAAGGGACAGAATATCGGAAATCCTGAAGAAGGAACGGTATTTCTTCTAGGAAGTAAGAAGCCAGTGAAACTAAGTCTGAAAAGTGAGACACTGAGTGCAGGGGGCCCAGGCAGGAGAGGCACGGAGGGGACACTAAATGGTAATAGGCAAGGCCATACAATGGGCCAATTTGTGCTTCTAAATTATTGTTCTGGCTGCTGTGTGCAGAACAGATTGGAGTCAGCAAGAGCAAATGTGGAAAACCAATATAGCCCCGACAACAATACGGTAATTTAGACTTGTATCATGGGAGGGAGACAGAGACAAGGGCCTGGGTTTGAGCTCTTTATTTGAAAACTAAAACAAAGGACACGTGAGGAGAGAGCAAGGAATCAAAGGTGGCTTCCGCGTCCACCACTTTAGCAAATGTGTGTGGGTGAGGCCAAAATGAGTAAGACTGAGAAAGAGAGTTTTTTTTATTCTGAATTCTCCTGGAGTACAATAATTCCTTTCATAGCTGAAAAATAGCATTTCATGTTATTTGGTTAGCCACCTGTTATTTCAAAACTATTCCTGCAGGTTCTTCAAACACCTTTTAATACACACACGTTTAATCTTTAAAATGCCTGCAAAGGGTAGCTATGATTTCTCCATTTACCAAAGGAGCTCTCAGGGAGGTTTGTTAACTGTCTGAGTTTCCCAGCTAGTGACAGGCCTATGACACACACCCCACTTCCTAACTCTCAGCCGATGATCACCCAGTTTATCACACTCTTTTACCCTGTTTTCATATCAGTCCTTATAACTTTGTGTACGCAAATGGCCCTAGCACATTGCTTAGAGCTGTTTAGTAATCAATTCATTTTGTTTTTTGTTAATTTTAGTTGAATGATTAATTGAACGTATTTCTATCTCTTCTCCTGGATTGTAAAGTCCCCAGGCAGATAGGTCTCATTTCCATTTGAATCACACAGCATCAAGCACATGTCTTCCAAATAGCATTTCACAAATATATTTATTTTTAAAAATCCACTTTTTCTAGGCTCTGCTGAAATATATACCAACTCACATAATCCTAGCATTATGAAATATTGTGAAATATTATGACTGTCATTCCCAGTTTATAGAAGAGCTAAGGAGCCCCTGAAAGTTAATCAACTCGCCAAAGGTCCCATGGTTAATAACCTGCATGTGCAGGAGTCAAACCCAGGTGGCCGAGCTCCAGAGGGACCTTATGAACAGGACTATCTGGTGGTCCCCCTTGTTCACTGGCAGTATGTCCCAAGACCCCCAGTGGATGTCTGAAGCCATGAATAGGGCTGAACTCTGCATATACACTGTTTCATCCTATACAGGGTGGACATAAAGTTCAAGTGCAATTACTATGTTGAACTATTTTAAATTGCACACAAACTTATGTCTCCCCTGTATACAGATGGTGCCAAAAAAGGTATCCATATTTTAAGAAAGGAAAAAAAACTGTTTTAAAATTGTAATACTCAATGTACACCAATAACAAAAGGTGACTATAAGGCACATTGAGCACCTCTTGTAATACTTGAATGTGACTTGAGTATTACAAATTTAACATAGGTCTCTCCTTTCTTAAAATACTTTTCACAACCTCTGTATATATACCTGTGCTAAATGTAATTTGTCAACTAGGCACAGTAAGACATTAACAGCAATGTTAATAAAATAGAACAATATATAATAATGAAAGTTATATAAGTGTCGTGTTTCTCTCAAAATATCTTATCGTTATGTTTTCAACTATTTTTGGATCATGGTGACTAACAGGTAAGTGAACCAGGGACACAAATCGCAGTACAGGAGGGACTACCACACTGTTCAGTGAGTATGAAAGTTCAACCTCACAAAAGAAGAGAAAACCTTGAATGAATGAAGCTTAAAAATCACTGTAGGTCCAAGTAGGTATTTTAATTACTAAGTCAAAATACTACTAAGATACTTAGTTTTTGCTTCCGTGAGTGGCCCTACCACTGAAAAGCTTAAAAAATTGGGGTTATTACTTGAGTTTCTTTAGTTTCAGTTTCTTTTCATGTAAAATGAGGAGAATAAAGAGTACTAATCTGAAAGATGATGAATATGATTAATGAGAAAGTACATACAAAGTATCCAGGATGTGTCCAGCACACAGTAAATACAGATCCTTATGAGTTCTGCTGGAGAGGACATACGCTACTCCAATAGCACATGTCTGTCCCAAACACCTAGAAGGAATGTGAGACTAATAGAAACCAAGAGCCTAGAGGGAAATGCCAAGGAGTGGGGAGCAGAGCCCCGCTAACCAAGCCCATCTGGGACTCACAGTATAAGTAACCTAATGGACGTGAACTTGAGGATGGTGCGACTGAGAGTCAACGTTGACAACTACATGCTCGGTTCATACCTCCTAGGGATAATTTTGCTTCTTCTAAAATGATGGAAGAAAAGATTAGCCTAATATTTTCCCTCTCCTTTTTTTGGATAAGAATTCCTCCACTTATACAATCTGAGAACTTAAACAAATGATTCAGTTTCTCTGACACTCAGATTTCTCATCCATGCCACAGGGATATCTGCTGCATAGAGATGAAAAAGACATAAAGCCTGTCTTCAAAGAACATATAACTTAATCAGGGAAGACAGATGTTTAAAGAACTAATACAAAACCAAATAGATTTAATTACAAGCTATAGAAATGCAGCTGAAAAAAATCTATTGAAAATGTCATACTGTGACTAAGACGGTGAATACTAAATCCACTTGAATTTTACACCACTGACTGCTAAATTAACTAGCACTTTCTAATGAGAAGATTTAAAGAAACATACACTAGGGGGACTATGTTTACTAAGCCATAGAAGGTAAACAGCATTTCAATAAATGAAGAAAAAGGTAAAGAAGGCTCTTTGGGCCAGTGAAAACCGCATCAGCAAAGATATTCTCAAAGAAGGATATAATGAATCTCCTCCCATAATGGGATTAGTGGAGCCTAAAAATCCAATCAACTAAAATAAAGGTGGCAGCCTTATGAGGTTAATGGGAAATAAATTTTTTCAGCTGGTTGTGTACTTATTAGGCGACAGGTCCTGTGGATGGGAAGGGAGGGGACAGGTGTGGCTGCTCCTGATTTGGGGCATTGTGGTTATTAAGAGCTTTTTGACCGAGACAAGAAGAGAGCAGGGGAGACTTTCATACAGGTCACTATGTTTGGATGTGACCTCACTGTCTGGACGAGGCAGACAGAAGTACCACCGGGAGAGGAACACGGTGCACTTTGGAACTGACACATATTGAGAGCATTAATGCACTCTCCCACTCTTCAGGGCAGGCCTTGTGTGGAACCATGCTTCAATGTCACTACTAATGTCTTAAATGATCACTGGTCAGTTACTTCCTACTTCCCCCTTTTCTACCCTCAACTTCAAAAATACTAAGACCTTTAACTCACCCCAGGCTGGGAATGGGGGCTGGAGCTAGTTACATGGGCATGTGAATCAAGGGTATGGTACTTTGTTGAGTTCTACTATAATTGTCTTGCAAAGAAGAAGGCTGTGGTTTGAGAAGTGTACAAGATCTGTAGAAAGACATAAAGCTGCAAAAGAAGACAGCTCTGCTAAAGTTTGCAAGTGTTATTCTGTGGGCAATGAGAAGCCACTGAAATTTCTAGAAAGAAAAAACTACGTTGCATAGTAGCTGGTGACAAAATTGAGGTCATAACGCAAAGGCAAAAATGACAGACAATAAGAGAGCAGAATATCTAAAATGGCCAAGTAAACAACCATGATGGCTGGAACTGAAATAGCGGCAGTGAGACCAATGCCGTCTTATGTTTTTACAATGCACTGAAAGGTATTCCACATTATTTTAGTTATAATTTTACCATAGAACCCCACACCAGCCAACCAGTTTAAGGAGGAAAGACAGTGCAGATTTTTCCTTCCTTTACTTTCTCCTTCTCTCTCCTCCTTTCCCCTCCCCTCCCCTCCTCTTCTCTCCTTTCCTTTTCTTCCCTTTTTCCTTTTCTCCCTCCTTCTCTCCCTCCCTTCCTTCCTTCTCTCTTTCCTTCCTTTCTTCCTTAACTATCCAGTACCTAAACCAACTCTCCATTTTGGAAACATGATCCACTGTACGTCCAGTTAGTGGGCCGGAAGCCTCTCCCACTACAGAAGCCAACCTCTTTCTACTTGGCCAATACATGGTCTTACAACCAAGGATGTAAATCAAGACAACTATGTGCTTCTGCCCAGGAATTTTGAATGTAGAGACAGTGCTTACAAGGCAAAGAGATATTTTATAATTCATTTCAGTGTTGTGTGTCCCCCCAGCATCCCACAGCAGCCTGGTGGCAGTGGCAGTATGTACTATGATTGCCCCATTCTGACAAGACTTCAGAGATGCTGTGATCTCTGTACATTTTCCAAAGTGCTCCTCAAGCTGTATGTGTATTCTTTGAGGCACCTATACCCTTCCAGGAAATCTCTTTAAGCTTAAGATAGCCAGAGTTTTTCCTATTATTTGCAACTAAAAGCCTTGACCACAAACAACCAAACCATATTTTCCTCCTGTTTGCTATCAAGAACCTGAAGTCCAAAAGGGCTGAGTTGCCTGTCATCAGGAGGGCAGGTGCAAAAGTCTCTTCCCACTAAGTGCTAGCAGGGCCTTATCACTGGACTTATCAAATTCTGTACAAAAATGTGGGAATAATTACTGCTAAAGGAAGAGTAATACTATTAAGTGTAATATGTACAAAGAGAAGCTAAATAAAATCAAAATAGTCCTTAATATCAGTCAATATAAAGCCTTTAGCCCCAGGCCCCACTCCTCTTGCAAAGGAGTTGCAAATAGTAACATATCCTCTTTCAATCATAAACTCACAGTGAAGTCCTGCAATCTGAATCTAGGTGATACATTCCTTTCGATGATTACATTTTATTTCTCATGATATCTTGTCACCTCCTAACAAGTTACTGGGAGGTCATTAGGGTGGGGCCCTGATCTAATTGTCCTTATAAAAAGAGACACCAGAGCTCATTTGCTCTTTCTGTGTATGGACCTAAAGTCCATGTGAGGACACAGCAAGGCAGCAACTCCCTGCAATTCAGAAGAGAGACCCTCATCAAACCTCCATCTAGGTTTGAACCCTCATCGAACTCTAGCCCAGAAGAGTGAGATAATAAATTTTTGATATTTAAGCCTCCCATTCTATGGCATTTTGTTATGGCAGCATACATTCTATTACGTAGAATAATACAAAGGTCATTAAAAATGAAACAACATATAGTACTTTTTCTATTTTGTCAACAAATTTTATGTGTCCTATGATAAATAATTTGTTCTCCTAAAAATTTTGCATGGAATGAAATTTCTAGGGCATTTTAAAATTGGCCAACTGATAATACACTATAATGACATATATATTCTCTTTGCAACTTTACTATTTATGGTTATTATAATTTAATTTCGAAAGGAAAACTAAAACAGATGAATTCAAAATTTATTGACATATTGGCTGATTCCTCTAGGGTTTATTTCAGTGTGGCTTATGAATTTGGTAGGAACATGACTTATGAAGAAGTCAAACCTTTCACTTTATTTCTATGTTAAAATCTCCATAGCTTAAGATGACAATTTTTATGATTACTTTAATACTATTAATCATGGGTTATAACTAAAAATCCTCCAATTCTTGGGTCAGACAGATAAAATAAATGGGTGTGAGGCAGACTGGCTATATGCATTCTGGTATTTACTCGCACACTAGTGTTCTTACAGGAACTACTGAGCAGTAGTGACCAAGAGAGGAGACATCTTTTTCTAAGAGGGCTGTGACAATTGCAGCTGTGATCAATAGTTGAGGTACAGCAATGCAGATCCAGCATTAGCAAACCATTTGAAAATCTGGCTGGAAGTCCAGATCTTTGAAATGGATCCTGAGATTGTTTAAATACTAAGTCATTAAAATGTCCCAAAAGCCAAATAAATCCCCACAAAGAGCTAACTGTCGCTCATAGGTCACTAATTTGTGGCTCACGTTTAGCCTCGCTGGCAAGGAACCTTCTTGAGTAAAAAGGCCTATTTTTTTTTTTTTTTTAAAGACAGAGTCTCACTCATTCACCTTGGGTACAGTGCCATGGCATCCTAGTTGACGCAAACTCTTGGGCTCAAGTGATCCTCTTGTCTCAGACTCCGAGTAGCTGGGATTACAAGCAAGCGTCACTATGCTCAGCTAATTTTCCTTTTTTAGCAGAGGTGGGGTCTTGCTCTTGCTCAGGCTGCTCTTGCACACCTGTGCTCAAGGGCTCCACTGGCCTTGGCCTCCCAGAGTGCTAGGATTACAGGTATGAAGGTCTTTTTGAATAAGCCTGTCTTCTGAAGGTCACGGACAGCAATAACATTCTAACAACCACCTGAGTCTACAAGTCAATTTTTTTACTAGTACTTTCAAAATTATTGTCTGTCAAGTTTCTTCATGGTATTAAGTTCAGAATCTTCTAAAAAAAATAAGCAGAATGAAAAGAGAAGTGTACTATATCATTATTTTATTTGTTATATTTTGAGTAAATGTATAATCTATTTCTGTGTGATTTTGTGTTCGTTAGTGTTCACTAGAAGCAGACAATGAAAGTGTTTTAAAAATAATGAGCACCCCTAATTTTTACAGCAAAACTAAATGTGAAAAAAGCAACTCAGTCATCCAGGTGAGGAATTTAGGCATAATATGAATTGAATTCCCTTCTCCTCTGCAGAATACCCCTCTAACTCTCCCTGCAGACACCAGACATGCTCCAGAATTATTGATTCTCCTCAATAATACACAATAAGACTTGCTTTTAAACATAGTTTGGAACAATCAACAGTGCTAGCTAAATAAAATAGTATATTAGCTTTCTATTGTCAAAAAATTATTCTAAACTCAGTAGCTTGAAACAAGATGCATTTATCTTAGAGTTTTTAGGTCAGAAGTCTAACATACATCTATCATGCCAAAATCAAGATATTCACTGGCCTACATTCTTTTCTAGAAGCTCTACCAGTGAATATGTTTCCTTGCCTTTTCCAGCTTCAAAAGGCTGGTCACGTTCTTGCTCATGGCCCCCTCTCCATCTTCAAACTCAGTAATGATGCATTTCTCTGACCAATATTCCATAGTTACAACTCCCTCTCACAACAGTCAGAAAATGTTCTTCTCCTTATAAGGACGCATGCGATTAGATTGGTTCCAGCTGGATACTCTGGGCTACTCTCCTCATTTCAATGTCCTTAACTTTAATCACATCAGAAAAGTCCCTTTTCCATATAAAGTAACATATTCACAGGTTCTGAGGATTAGGAGATGAACGTCTTTGGGGAGCCACCATCATGACTACCATTTCATAGCAACACTAACAGTAACTATTACTTCTTGACCACTTAATGTTCCAACTATCATGCCAATTACTTTTTGTGCTTTAACTTATTTAAATTATAAAGACAACATAGAAGGTCTATAATATCATCCCATTTTAAAGTCGAAGAAACTGAGGCTAAAGGAGTAGGTAAACTGTTCATGTTCACAGCTAGAGTGTACTAGAACAAGGATTCAAACATAAGAAGCCTGAGTGAGCTAAAATATCAGAAGATGTTCATGGAGAAGAGGGGTCAGGAAGATTATGAATTTGTTTTGAACAAATTAAAGAGAGAGGCTGTGTAGATGTCTTGGCCATTTCTCGTCTTCTTGTTGTTTTTTGTTGTATTTTGCCATGTTTAATGGACATATGCAAATCTATGTTTTTAAATGCCTCAGGTCATAACTTAATGGTTATGACTTTGTCCTAGAAAAATTCTCAAGTCAGTTCTCCTTAGGCCACACTGAAAACACGTTTTCATGGAGTCCCCAGAACCCCAACAAAGCATTCTGTCTTCTTTGAAATGTGACACCATATTATCCTGACCCTAGGCCTGCATTATTAGAAGGAGGTTCAATTTAATAAACAACTTTTCAGCAGAAAAAAAAATGATGTACAACAGCATTATCATTTCTATGTGTATGTTAGGATGCGCACAAACTGACTGAAATGTTTCAGAAACCAGAAAAGATCCCTTCGAATTTTCTCTGAGGCTGTCTGGCTTCTTATCATTCCAACCACACTAAATGAACTACTCTATGAACAACGACTGATACATCTGTGCCTATTCTTTCTGCTTCTTGAAATGTCTTCTCACACTTTTTTCTCCCCCAAATGTTGGCACATTCTTAAAAATCTCAATTTCAATGCCACTTTGCCAGTGATGTGTGGCCATACCCAGGCTTCAGCCAGATGACTCAGTGCCTTGTCTGGGCTTCCCACAGCCTCTCTGCACATTTTTTTGTTGCAAATTGTACCACACTGTGCTGTAGTGATTGATTCACACTATCTCCGTCTATTACATTGGACAATAACCCAACTATGCACCCATGCTAAAGCTCTGGTATAAAGAAAAGGAAAAGAAATGTGTGACGGCTCATGTGCTTTTCACAGTCACTCACACGCAGGTCTGACGTGACACATTTTTACGATTCTAACTCTCCCTACTGTTGTTCTTCACACTGATACCACTTGTCTGCACTTAGCTCAAATGGGCTAATTAACAGTAGATAATATTGGTGTCTTTTGTAGTCAGACTCTAAAATGGTCCCCCACGATAACCATCTTCTATAACCTTGCCTTTGGATAGTTCTCTACCCCTAGGGATTTGCTCCTAACCATTAAACTACAGAAAAGGTAATATGACATCATTTCTGTGCTTAGGATACAAAAGATAGTAATTCCCATCCTGCTAGTGAGTGTCTTTCTTTCTTGGCCTTGATGAAGCAAGCTGTCATGTTGGAAAGTCCCAATGACAAGGAGTTGAAAGCAACCTGCAGTCAACAGCCGGTGAGTCGCTGAATAAGCCAATAACCACAGAGGCAAGCTTGGAAAGAAACCCTTCCCAGTCCTAGCCCACATCCCAGGGCTGCCTATGAGAGACCGAGACCAGAGCACCTGGCTAAGCCTGGCCACATTCCTGGCCCACAGACCCCCGAAGGAAGTAGGAGTCAAGCGAGTGGGGCTGGTGTGCCCCACTTCCCACTCCCTGCCGCCCTGCCCAAAGCTCACAGGACGGACAAGGCCCCAGAGGAGAAGAAACTCAAGGGCAGGCCTCAAACCATGGTTTGTAACAGACGTAACGCTGCACAGACACCCTGGAGAGCAGCAAAGAAGGCAATGTCACCAGGAGGCTGCACGCCCACTGCAAGATTAGGTCAGCCGCAGACAGGAAGATGAACCGTGTTCCATGCTGCACTCAAACAGAGATAAAGCACGAGAAAGGTCATCTCAGATACCACGTCAAAGCCAGAAATCAAGAAAGGAAATGAAAAGCTTCTGTCGAGCTTCATCTTCAGCAATCCTGTCCCCTACAGGTATCTGTTGCTAAGACACCGCTATTCTTACACTCCTGGCATGTATACGCCTTTATTCTCTTGTGTAAGTTTTCAGCCGTATGCTTTTCATAGAAAAATCTTGAAATACTACTCAAACAATGCATCCATTTGGGGCAAAGGTGAATTAGAGTTTACTGAAGGAGCAATCAGAGTAGGTGAGGCTTGCTAACGAGGCAGCTCCTACCATGTCAGCGCTCAGACGAGCTTGCACAGAGGCGGCTTCACACAGACACAAGCCACCGGGCACTCTGAAGACAGAACTACAGCCGGCTGAGCTGGGGGTTGTACTCATAGATGCGACAGTTGCGTGCCATGCTGCAGGAAGGCTCTGACAAGCCCGCAAAGTGCGACTTGGGAGCTGGTGTGCTTCCCCCACTTAGTGACAGATTCAGAGAGCACAGCCTCTCTTCCAAGCTTTTCATCTTCAAAAAGGCAATTGGGCTCCCTGAGCCTTTGAGCCCGCTCGGTTTCGAGCTGACTGCTAATTGTATGCATGCACATATGTGTTTCAGAAGGAGATAAGCACATTGCCTTGGCCTCCTCCCTCACGTGCAGACACATTGCACTTCTGTTCTCTGCAAGTTTTCTAAATGTGGCCTTGCCGTTTTCCAAACATTAACCCTTCCTGGTCACCACAGCACACACTCTTCGAAAGAGGCTTCCTGGGTTACGGTTGTTTAGAAATAGTTTTCATCACCAGTTCTTTGAGTCCCTGGGGGATGGTATTTGAATTTGCTTTTCTGATCATATTTACTTTTTTAAATTACTTAATAATAACTACAAAGTATCTTAACAGTCAGTGAACTACAAAAGGTGAACGAAGCCTCCTTTAGCTTTAGGGGGCATACTTCAAATTTTAAGACCTAAACTTGTCTGACTTTCGTGTTTTATGAAAAGACTGTATGCCACAGTTTCATTATAATTTGCAATGTTGATTCCAGGAAAAGAAAATTTGGAGTAGTTGTGCACAAAAATGCAAAAGTCTTTTCTGATAGTCATGGCAACTGGTGGCGAGATGGTGGGATTGTCTGATTGTTCATAGTGATTCTTTAGAAAAGAAAGCCACAGAAAAGCATCCAGCTAATAAAATCTGGCCTGCTTGAGAACTGACCACACTCACTGATTATTTGGAGGGCTTAGTCCAACCCTAAGCAGATCAGTACCCAAAGTAGGACCCTGGATGCCTTCCTTCATCTAGTCCTGGGATGTCCCTTACTCTCAAAAATGTTGAGGACCTAAGGAGTATGGCTATTTTCCTAAGGAAGAAATTTTTCTGACTTTCAGAATAAGTACTATTCAGTTACACCAAGCTTTCCCCCTTTTAAAAGCCTCTATTCACAGGTACATAGCAGGCACATTGAATAAACAATAATGTCATTGAGCCCAATGCTTCAACAAAGCTATCTATTTTATGAAAAGTAATGACTCAATTGAAAAGTAACCAGAGAGGCTCTTTGCCTACTGGCCTTGGCAATGGAGGCCCATTCACCGTCCATGGCAAGTTTATCCTGCTTTGTAAGTTTTCATACTCTATAAGCCTATCTTCTTCTTCTTCAATAAACTCATAAAATAAAATATAAAATTAAATTAATTCAAATTAATAAAAGTAACCAGAAAAAAGTACCCAGGTGGAAGATCCTAGAATAAAAAAGACATTTCTTCAAAAGGACAGCTTGTCTAATCAGAATAGTAACAATAATAACAAAAATAGCAGGTGACATTTAATAAACATGTCTTCTCTCCTAGGCATTTTACTGATGAGAAAGTGTCCAACTAAATAACTTTGTTCCTTTAAGATCTGTTGAGAACCCGGATACACAGATTTCCATTCCATTGCGCTCTCTGGTCTGGGCTTCTTGGGGCCCCTCTCCCTTCTGTCATTGCTCCCAACATTTTTCTAAGTTATTTCTTATAACTTTGTCACTAACATACGAGTAACTACTGTGGCATGTGCACACACAATGAATTGACTGCCTTATTCTCTACTTGTGATGTTGATAAATCCATTAAGAGCTATTGTCAAATAGCTGGTAACAAAGTCATTGCTCACGCAATAAATTTCTAAGTTCAATATAAATACTTTTTGGAAGAATGCAGGCCCATTCACCGTCCATGGCAAGTTTATCCTGCTTTGTAAGTTTTCATACTCTATAAGCCTATCTTCTAATGCTATTCCTGCCCATCCGAAATATGATTTCTTTAAACATTCTAGGTAAACTTCCTTTTCTAAGCCCTATTTGAGAGCGATCATTAAAGAAACACACATAGCACCCTTCGAGGAATGGGCACGCATGGGTGAAAACTGACTTAAAATCCCAGCTTCAGTTGCCCTGCAGTAAATCCTCTTCTGTAAACTTTTGTACCTGACAGTAGTATCCAAGACTGTGTTAATGCTAAGAAATCAATAATAATAGAGAAAAGTGAAGAAAATGTTTAATAACCTCATAGAATTCACCAGTCTCTCTACATAATCAGCAAATTAAATGTGCCTGACAAGCAGGATGCTAGTGATAACTTAAAAAAGAAATCAGCGTTGACAATTTTAGAGAAAAAGAAGTAACCACAGCAAGATCATAAAATAGGCAGGAGGTGTATTCAATGCTATAAAAGTTAAGTGCTTTCATAAGGGAACTTCCTTCAGAACACCAAGGAGGATCTTTGTTAAACATCAAAAAATCAAGTACCTAGCAGAATCCCTTGTGCTTGGACACTTTATGAACCTCAGTTATATGTGCCATGGACCAAAGCCAGCAGCAGAAAGCCCTGGGACAATAGAGTCATACGACTCAGTAGAAAGTGTGTTGAGCAGCCATCAGGATTGCATGATTTGAGGAACCCTAAGAAATCTTCTCTGTCACTTCTGTGTTGTCTGCAGATTCCCCATTCAAGAACCTCCCCCCCCCCCCGGTTCCACTAAGAAGTTTAAATAGGAGGCAGGAGAAAGAAGAACTTAGTGAGGAGTGGGGCTTACTGCACAGGGGTCCTTTTAGTGGCCAAAGGAGAATGAAAAGCCACCAGAGACCACAAGCCGTGGTCAAGAGAAACTCAGGAACAGGGAAAGTTAAACAGAAAGTTTTCAATCTTCCAATTTTGATTGTGTAACTCCAAAGTAGGATCTCTCAACTTGGCACTATGGACATTTGGGGCCACATAGTTCTTCGGGAGGGGTGCTGTCCTGAGCCAGAGGTTTTGTGCAGGATGAAGACTAAGGACTTGGTTGAAAGTAGCAAGAGAAAAGTTCCAAGTTGAAAGAGTCCCAAGGACATAAAACAATTCCTCAAGAGAACAGCTAGTGTAATAATAATATTATAGGATATTGAACAGCATCCCTGGGTGCTGCTTAACAGATACCAGTGTAAAACCCTCTCCCCACAGTTGTTATAACCAAAATATCTCCAGACATTATCAAATAGACTCTGGCAGGTAGGAAGGCAAAATTGCTTTTCTTTTTCTTGACAGCTACTGCCCTGAAGGATAAATTTACTCCTTAAGCCAAGGCAAGAGCATTTTTCTAGCCCATCTATATGCCCACCCTTCCCATTCTCCTGTTCTACCTCTAAAAATGTATACAACATAGGAATATTGCAAACTCCTCAATGCAAAAGAAGAATCATAACTCCTTTTTTGTTGTAATAATAAGAGCAGATAGACATATCAGGAAGATCTGAAATGAGTGCATCTCACTCAGATCTTTATCCAAATTCCTTGGTTCCAACTGTGTTTCTAGAGATGTTTTATACTTTTTCCATTACACAAGACCAATTCCAAGAAGTGATGCCTAGTGAGACACAATAAGACCTTCCCCTCTGAACTGAATTGAATTAACCAATGAAGCCAGAGAAGTAACTTTGTAATGCATAAAAATTAGATACTTTTGCAGAAATCCAGAAAAACAGGCTTCGGACGTCTTGACTCATGTGATCCGAGCACATGTCCTTTTTCCCTTTCCCCTTTTCTTTCTCCTTTCCCTTCCTTTCTTCTTTTCTCTTTTCTCCCCACTTCCTCCTTCCTTCTATTCCCCCTTCTCCTCTCTCTCTCTCTCTCTCTCTCTCTCTGGTAGGTCTGAATCACAGAGGATGTGAGAAAGAGTCATTGATGAAGAATTAGAAAAAATAATAAAAACCTTTGCTGTAAGGAAAATTTTATTAACAAGTTTAGAAGAGGGTAGCAAGCATGGCTCAGTGAGTAGGGTGCCAGCCCCATATACTGAGGGTGGCAGGTTCAAACCCAGCCCCGGCCAAACTACAACAAAAAAATAGCCAGGTGGTATGGCGGGCACCTGTAGTCCCAACTACTCAGGAGGCTGAGGCAAGAGAATCATCTAAGCCCAAGAGCTGAGGTTGCTGTGAGCTGTGATGCCATGGCACTCTACTAAGGGTGACAAATGAAACTCTGTCTCTAAAAGAAAAAAAAAGAAAGAAAAACAAGTTTAGAAGAATATAAACTGATGTGCTATTTGTGCAAATGGCATGACTGGGTCATTGCTGTAACTTTATAGAGACAGAGGCCCAGAGAATGGTTATTTCTATTTATTGTACTAGCTTTTGATTTAGGATTTTTATTATAAGATCTGTAGAAGAAAAATTCACATAGAGTAAAAGCTAATGAACTTATATAATCTATAAAGGAAGCAGTTTAATTGCTGAGTATTATAAATTGAATTGTTTCTACATAAAATATGAGTCTTTCCCTATATTTATTTTTATACAGTTGCAAATTAGACAAACAGTGCATAGGATATGGGCTAAGGGTAAGAAGAACCCTCTTTGCCTCTTACTAACTTTAAGAACACCGGGATGGCAATTAACCTCTCTGAACCTCATTTTCCCCATCTGGGAAAGTTAAAGGATTGAACTAGATTATCTTTAAGAATTCTCCCATCTCCAAAATTTTGTGACCACAAGGAAAATCTAACTCAAATCTCTAAAACTGAAAGAAAATGAATGTGCAATTTGACCAACGACAGAATGGAATTACTCTGTAGCTCACATAATTTGTATGCCAGGCTACTGGGTTAAAAAAGCAGAAAAGGCTTTTACTAACCAAAGCTGTAAAGTACCATGCATGTCTGTGGTTGATTTTCAGATGAGAAAAGCAACTTGCGAGTCTGCTGGGCACAGTGTGGAGAGTGCCAGTTGCTACGCCTCAGCAGGGAGAGAGGGAAATAGAAGCAAACGAGAGCTCAGCCGCAGACATCGGGCAGGGGCACTGCAATGTGTGTTCACAGTTATACCACGTGGTCTCTACTGTAAATAAGCAAATGACTGTTACTGAAATTCAGAAAAAATAAATGTCAGTCTTTATCAGAGAAATAAAGTCCTACTCTGGTCTTAAGGGAGTTCTTAGGAATAGCCTTGATACCCTCAGCCCCAAGGCAAACCTGCATTAGAGGAGTGATTTCTTTGAGCCTTTGTACAGACCCTGATGTCAAAGTACTTTGAGGGTACGTGGAAACCCGAGGGCACAATTTAAACCTTTATAGAAACTTGAGTATCCATTGACCCTTCATGACCTCACGTAAGTGTTTGGCAATGTTCACCTGACTCTGCATTATAAAATAAAAAATCATATTCACGCACGCACGCACGCACACACACACAAACCAGGTTGTGTGTTCAGATGTAAATTCTCAAACTTGTAGGCCTAGTTAGAGTAGATAGTAAATTTAAGGGCAAGAAAGCCTCTCCTTTTTAAGTAGAAGCATAGAAATAAGGACGCTACTTGGAAATGCTAGTGCCTCGTTAAGGAATTACATTCCATTATCTGCCAGATATTGAAATTCTTGGCTCTGGTTCCACAGACACAAAAATCAAAGCTTGAACAGCTACTCTTAAAATGATTTCAGCCTTCCTCCACATTCCTACAAAGGGAGTCTTCATTTTTTATCATTAGATCCTTTTAAATTGTAAGGGAAAATTTCCCCAACTAGTCAAAAATAAACAGTGATTTGTGGGGTTTTATTTAGAAAGAAAATGTACTCAGAGAGGTAGAAGCCAAAGTAAAAGATTCTCTGTGATGTATGAAAGCTAAACTATTCCTTGCATTTACATCCAACAGACAGGCTGAGAACAGAAAGGAACCTCTTGAAAAGATCCTACCCTTGAGAAACACGCCTCATTCCATCTCAGTTACGTGCCATGTCCTCTCTCTTACAATTTCTAACGCTATTTTAAGAATATAAGAAAAACAAAATGAATCACTAGGAAGTATAAAAATGTACAAAGCTTTTCAAGACTCTAATGGTAAAGAATCAGCAGACTCAGAAATTGCTAGCAGTCTTATTTTTAACGAGTGCATCTTGAAGGATGCAGCAGTTTTATCTTAGATCGCTTTTTGTTAACCGTTAAAATGAAACTCAGCCTTACTGGTATTAATAATATTACAATAATCTCTATATTCAATTATCTACTTCTTTATTATGACTTGTTACTTTATCTTTTCATGTTGCAAAACATCTCTCTAGTTCTCCTTCCAGACATTCTGCCCCTCGATGTGATTTAAATGTTGTCTAAAGGACAAGGGCAGATTTGTTCCCATAGCGTGAAAATGTTTAGGATTAACTGGCATAAAAAGTAGGAATTTGTAAATCTACCTTCAGGATCTATTCAGTTATCTTCCATAGACTAAGAAGTCACATCTCATTATTTTTGATTCCATCATTATTTAAAAAAATTACTGTATTTGAATTTAGAGGAAGTTCTGTCCCCCTGCTATGATCAATAGGGTATCAATTAACACACAGTATGGTCACTACAAGGAAGACTTAGAAGTGAACAACTAATACACAGACAAACTTTATTACACTGCTATCTAGAGTGTTATAGAGTCTCTTTCCTGGGAACATCTCAATTTTGTTTACACATCCTTTCAATAAAGATCATGAAGTTGGAGGCAGAGTAAAAAGTGACAAGAATAACATTTTAGGTGTTCCCTAGTTTATAATTCTATGCCTTTAAAAAGTATATTACATGTATTTTTGTTTCTTCTGTTTTTAAAAAAATAGAAACACAATAAAAGTTCTGTTTTACACCCATATTTCCTCAGGTCCCAGGGTCTTCAAGCTACTCTTCTAGCATCATTTTTTTTTTCATATTATAAAGATAGAAACCTACAGAAGAGGAAGGGAATAAGTTGTATTATTCCAGGACCAACTTAGATATTGCTGGCACTCCAGATACCCCTGACCAGGACTTTGGTTGGCATTAAAATGAATGATATTTCATACAACAAAAATAAGAAAAACGTCTTTGATGCACTGCTCAACTGCACTTTCCAGAGGTGTGGAGAAGCTTAATTCTCTTAAACATTCTCATATCCTAGGACTCCAAGCCTCTATAAATATGTGTATAACATTATTTATGACATTATTCCTCTATTCAAAAATGCACTGTCACAAAAAGGAAATAGCTTGGTCTTCTTTTTCCACCCTTTCCCTAGACTTAGCCCAGATGAAATAGATGTCCTGAAAAGACCAATGTCTAGCACTGAGATCAGAGAAACAATAAAAAATCTCCCAACAAAAAATGCCCTGGTCCAGATGGTCTCACACCAGAATTTTATCAAATTTTCAAAGAAGAGTTTATTCCTATACTAAAGAAATTATTCCAAAAAAATGAGGAGGAAGGAATCCTCTCCAATACGTTCTATGAAGCAAACATCACCCTAATACCAAAACCAGGTAAAGACCCAACTAAAAAGGAGAACTTTAGACCAATTTCACTAATGAATATTGATGCAAAAATTCTCAA